>JASPKZ010009051.1:0-88198 GCA_030220185.1 Diploptera punctata
AGATGATGTTTGGGCCTTAAAGTATCCTGACATTTGTCTTATAGGTGAGGAAAAACCCCAGAAAAACCTCACCCAGGTAACTTGTCCCAAGCGGGGATCGAACCCCGGCCCCTGTGTGACAAGGCAGCACGCTACCTCAAGACCACAGCGGTGGACATGAAGTATTTGATTTTTTAATGTGTTTTTATTATATTACATATTGTTAAAAGGACCACTTCCATTTCGTAGATTGTGGTACTTGGGATATTTCCATTCCAATTGAAATACATCTTAAGACTCAACGCCAAGTGATAAGACTATTTTTAATTCATTCATGTTTTCTAATATTATTGACAAAATTTTAGATTATACACTATACGTAACTAAAGAGAAAATTTTCTGCCTGAAACAGAATTTGAATTCACTATTTCCCTTCTGGAAGCACAATGGCCTTGGGATCAACTCAGCCTCTAATTGAAATAAGTACAAGATTATTTTTGTATTAAACAAGAATGCTCTGGTGGTATATTAATAATATCAAGAAAAAGCCATTCTGCTTATAGGATGTAGTACATCTTAAGTAACATGATGGTATTAAACATGTTTTGTACTATATCTTAATTCTATTTGTATCCTACAAGGGAATTGTCAACCATTGCATGACAATACCTGCTTTGAAATTTCAGAGAAGAGTTGTGATATACCAAAGCTATGTCCAAAAAATTATCTTCCACTTTTAATTGCAAGGCATAGAAATTGAACCCAGAATTCAGCAATGGCAGCCCAGTATGCAAAGCAGATGGTCATCCCAGCTTGAATAGAGAGGAGTGAAGTGAGGCAGGACATGGCATAGACGGCAGGGTGTGAAGGTTTTCCAATCCACGAAGTCAGAAGTTGTATTGCTTCCCTTTAGTTTAAATGAGAGCTTTGGTCCCGGATTTTAATACCTTGCAGTTAATAGTGGCAGATAATTTTTTGGACACGGGCTTGATACATCACAATGCTTCTCTGGAAGAAATTTCAAGGTAGGTTCCAGCATCATGCAATGGTTGACAGCCCCCTTGTTAGTTAAACATTCATCTACTTTTTCTTTGCATACTAGTAATATTGGATTTTTAATTTTGTATTGATTTTCAGGCTCGTAAAAGATCCTTAAGCCTAAATGAAAAGGCCTCTAAGCAAAATTTACCAAATTTTTCGTCCTAGTACTACCTTGGTTTCCTAGATGTCAGTATGAGGCGGAACAAAGACCACGCAAAATGATTCTATACGAAAACAAGTGTAACTAAATTAATATGATTCAAATACTAGGGGGAGAGTGATTAAATCTGTGTTAAGAGAAACATGGGCTTACAAGATAAGATTAAAATTTGGTGTAATGGATGAAGACACAGAGACCAGTGGAGAACTTTAATTAAGGGAAATTTGTGAATGTTTGTTTCAAACTAATAGTCTATAAGTTCGGAGTCATTTATGTATTTTTTTTTTAAACTCATGTTAATTACTAAGATTGGTTGGAGAAAACCCTCAATGATGAGGAAAATTCTCAAAATGAATGAAAATCAAAATGACTTATTATTGAATCTATGGAAATACCATAACTTATAATAATTCTCAAAATCCACCCTTTATTTCATATTATGAATTAAAATGCTAATTTTAACACTACAGTATACACAAGAATCATGAACAATGGCTGTTCAACACAATTCACTCATTTTTTATTTGAGGGGAAAAATATACACCTGAATCAATATTTGAACTCAATGTCTGTGATATTGTACACCAGTGCTCTGACCTCTGGTCTACCAGGCTCCTGTTTCAAACAAATATTAATTTTCTCCTTTTATATTTATTAAATTTATCACTTCTCACCAAAAGACAAATTTCATTTGAAGAGATTACATTGGCACTGATAAATAAATTTAGCCTTGGTAATCTATTAATAACTAATAAGAAATTGAACACCCCAGATAGAAAAATATCTGGAATTTGTCAAATTAATTGTAAGGACTGCAGTAAAGTATACATAGGAAAAACAAAAAGGAATTTGGACACTCACACTAAGGAAAACACTTTAGAAATATTAAAAATGGTGAAATTGAAAAATCAGCTTTTGCAGCACATAGTTTATTGGAGAATCATAAAATTGAAAAAGAAGCCAAACTTTTAAAACATTTGGAAAAACCTTTAGAATTGACAATTTGGGAGAAGATATATATTCAGAAGAACAAATTTAGATCCATGAATTTCGAGATTCCTGATGAGCGTGACCTCATCTCAAAGTTCATCAAATCAACACCAGATGGCAGCGTTATTGATGGAGATTGCAACGAAAATCCGGTAGTCATAATGTCGGTTGAAAATGAGAGTGATCCTTCTCTTCAAAACTAGTTCCCGTGTTTAAAAGAAACATAAAATATGAGGTAAGATGTAAAAAATAACTCATTAATTTAAGAAAAATATACACCTGAATTGGGATTTGAACTTGATGTCTCTGGAGAGAATTAATATTTATTTCAATCAGAAACCTGGTGTACAGAACCAGAGACATCGGGGTCAAATCCCAATTAAGGCATATATCTTTTTCTTCAAATAAAATTTGCCTTTCGGTGGTGAGAAATTATAAATTTAATATCTAAGATAGAAAACAATTCACTCAACTCAGATTTTCCTAAATACTTGCACATACCATTGTTAGGAATATAAAAGAGTGAAAAATTCCCTGTGTCAATTGCATTCCTAACAGAAGTCTCCTATAGGCTATCTGCTCTTAAAATGATCCTCATCAAAGCCAAACAATGTGATCTGCTTACTTTTCATTGATTATAGACACTGAAGTACAATATAGAAGCAATAAGTACGCAAAAAAGTAGTTCCCCGTCATTAAATTAAAAATATGTTCTCTGATTATACTTGTTATTCTTCATGAATGAAAATAATAATACTCAAAACATAGAAAACATAGAACAAGATACAATACCAAACATCCCCGATCAATTGCAGTTGCATCATTTCGTCTTGAAACTGGTCATGATTGCTTGGCAGCACATCTACATAGAATTAAGCTACTAGACTCTCCACATTGCAAGGACACAAATACGATAATGAACAAGGATCACTTGATGTTCTGCGCTGATCTTCAGAAAATAGTTGGAACACCATTCCAAATTGCTGAATATTATTGGGAAGCCCGCAAACGAATGATGACAAATCAAGAGCTTCAGAACATTTGAATACTACTACTAAACATAGAAAATATTCTAAAATATATCTAATCAGTAATTACAACTAAAAATAGTTTATTACATATGCATGATGCATTTGAGTCATGCTTCAGGTGATTCTGATGCAAAGAAAAAATGGCTGAAGTTGTCGAGTCTTCTGTTGCTGTGTCACCATCTAAATTTTTAAAACACTAGTTTGGCAAACCTTTAACTAGCGGTAAAAAAAAAACAGTTATTTAAAATGTATTTCACAAGTTCAGTGAAAAATCTCACCAGCTTTCTTGTAACCTACCCCATTCAACAATCACATGTCTTATGTACATCACACGTGGTCCCTGTCAATGTGACAGTAATTGTGGCGTGAATGGCAGAAGGATACAATTGGCATTTATTTATGTTAAGGGTCGAATGTTTGAACGCATTAGACAGTAAAAGGCGTTCTCTGCAGATAAAGTTTTATCCAAACACATTTTTCTTACTCAGAAATCTATTCACGCAGTAATAATTGTAAGCTACCTGACAAGGTACCTTAAGATCGTAGCTCAAGATATAAACTTATGTGAAAATCCCGAAGGGAACCGATGGTAACCGATGTAGTTTGAAACTTATCCAAGATGTCGGACCTTGAAGAATTCGATCATGTTTTCGGTATATGCGGAGAAGAGGAATTTGATAGAGTCTACCAAAGAATTCAACTGGAAGAACAGGAGAATCGGCGTAATATTGCACGTCTCAGACGTGTTTGTATACGGTATTATTTGTGGGATGCAAGCATAAATGCATTCCTCTATAGCAGACGAAAATAACGGAAGTGGTTTTATCGCTGAGAATTCTGGGTAATTCGTTGTCAATATTACGAAAACGTCAACATTAATGCATGACCAGTTAAGGCGGCCGTTAATTCAATCTCAGCTCACCAGTGATTGGAAGTAATTTGAGTAGAGACTAATGTATTTGCATACGACCCTTAGAGTGGATGAGGTATAGCACAATTGAATGTTTTCATTTCTTTAGCTGTGGATGTGACTCTTGGATTGGTCCTTTCTGTTTGACGAACATGTTATATTATGAATGTTGTCTGTCAATTAACCTGTCACTCTCTTATTTTTTTATCAGAACTGATTGGTGCATCGAATTTGGTTTCTGGTGTCCCCATTAGGGGATCACTAAAAATACTATTCTAGTCCAGAGTACTTAATTCATCCCCTTCAAATACTAAGATGCCAGCACCAAATTATTGGGTAATAATATAAATTTGTGTTTTCCTCTAGCAAATAGCAAAATTATGTTATTTTAGCAACAGATCATCATGCATGTAAAATGCATCTAAACATAATCCTTACAATAAGAAAGCTTATTAATTTAACACTGTAGTTTATCTTTTTGCCTTATGTTTTAATTGTATTAGTTATACAGGGTGTCAGGTTGAAAAAAAAACAGCTATAATGGCTGAGGACCCGACATGCTGACCTCATGTCACTCTTATGCACCTCTATGATGATGATCATATCTCAAACACATGATATGAAGAGAAGTAAAAGACACTTTGAGTCCTGCAGTGATACTAGTACCACGGCATTTAAATGACACTGAAACCGGAGAAAATTAAATCCCTCGGCATGCCTGTGCTGACAGATTTACAGGGGGTTTACTGAACCAGAAAAACATCCCTGTAAATCCACTGGCACAGGCATGCCGAGGGATTTAATTTTCTCCGGCTTCAGTGCCATTTAAATGCCATGGTACTAGTACGACTGCCGGACTCAAAAGTGTTAAGATAAAAATTTATACAAACTTTTTTTGTTTGTTTTGTTGTAAACTACATCCTCTGTAAATATTGGAACCTATTTTTCAGAACACTTTGTGTAAAGATTTATATATAAAATTAATAAAATGTTTATATTCTAAATCATACCATCCAAAGGACTATAAAAAGTTCAGGTGCAAGACATCTTTATTAACCACATGAAGGCAGTGTGCATTAATACTATATCACTGTTTGCTCTTTTAATGTAATTTGTTTCATATAAGGCAAAAAGTTAAATTTACAGTGAACTGGTGGCGGAATTTGCAATATAAAATTACATTTTTTCACATTTTCATTTGATTAACCCTAAATAGGCACAAGTTTTAAAATCGTCAGCATTAAATTTCCAAACTTTCATGTTAACATAAAGGTTAAACAGAATTCACATTGCTATATTATAGCACTTCTAATAACAGATTTATGTCTTCTATTTAAGGTAAAATGATTCTTGCATTTTTGTATAATTATTAAAAAAGAGATTTTTTAATAATTATACAAACATGCAAGAATAAGATACTAACAAGAATGGAAAAATCAACTGAGAAGAATCAAAATAAATAAACTTCCAAAATTGGCATTCCAATATACTCCCAACTGGACATAGGGGACAAGGAAGACCAAACCATTGGTGGAAAGATCAAGACCATCTTCGTTAGGTTTACTGTCATAGGCCACATGGACTAAAATGGATTCGTTCATGATGAAGATGATGATAAAAAAGATATATATATATATATATATATATAATTTAAATTATTATATTTTAATTATTATCAACAGCTATTTATTTGCAGATAATTATGACTAAAATTTGCCCTTTTTGCTGCACCAAGTTAATAGTCTTGTATAACCGTGGTGTTATGCTCCTTGCCTCTGGTCCCGAGGGTCGCAGGTTCAAACCCGGCCGGGGTCAATGGATTTTTTAGGATGGAAAAATCCAAGGAGCAAGTCCTCTGGGAGGGACTTTAAGCCATGGGTCCCAAGTCTGAAGATTTTCAGGCTCGTAAAAGATCCTTAAGCCTGAATGAAAAGGCCTCTAAGAAAAATTTACCGAATTTTCCCGTCCTAGTACTACCTTGTTTTCCTAGATGTCAGTATGAGACAGAACGCTGACCACGGACCACTCAAATGACATCTATACGAAAACAAGTGTAACTAAATTAGTATGGTTCAAAATCTTCCCTGTAGGGGAGAGCGCCTAAATCTCTGTTAAGGGAAACATGGGCTTACAAGTAAATAACGGTTACTAGAATGGCAAAGATTGCTTTATAGTAAGCTACAAACTAAGAGGAAAGAAAAATAGAAGTTGGCCTTTAAAGAGATTATGTGAACAGTTTTAAGGTGGAACATGTCAGTAGGTCTAGACTTTGATTTTGATTTATCAAAAATTCATGGGAAATAACACTAAGATAAATATCAATAGAATATAAAATTTGAATTGGAAAGTTGACACCTCATCTCACAAAGAAGATTTTCTTTCCTGGACATGTTTCGAATACCACCATCCATATTCTTAATTAAACCCTGGCTGAGAATTAAATGTTGACATTGATGATAAAATATTATAGTCAATTTACATAATTGAATCAGACATTTTTACACTTCACCTCATAAAAAATGTGTGATTCTTATCATGACTAGTTTTGGAGCATCTCCTCCATCATCAACAAAACTCCAATTGTTGAAAATTTCCAATCAATATTCCAACTGCACCTAGTGCGATAAAATAATAATGAATGTTGTTATAATTATTATTATGAATATTATTTATCTAGTAAATACAAACTTTTTGATTGGAAGTCAAATGGTTGAATGGACTTTGAGATCAAATCTTTCTTCTTGGGAACTTCAAAAATGAAGTGGCAGTTGGAATGTTGGTGTTGACGGTGCATTTTCAACAGAGTTTAGCTGATGATGGAGGAGATGCCTCCAAAACTAGTCTTGTATTTTTTATGAGGTAAGGTGTAAAAATATCCAATTCAATTATGTAAATTGATTTACTTTTTTTAGGAATTAACACTGAGGTTTTATCTATGTAAGTAAAATTTTATCACCTCACCTCATATTCTTCTTCTTCTTCTTCTTCTTAGACTAGTTTTGGAACTTTCTTTTCGATTCCATCCTGAGTATTTTCACGACCATTGTTTTGTTGTCTTGAAGAGCTGCTTCTTCAGTCTACCAACAGAGGGAGCAGGAAGTGGCTCTTCAAGACGACAAAACAACAGTTGTGAAAATACTAAGGATGGAACTGAAGAAGAAAGTTCCTAAACTAGTCTAAGAGGAAGAAGATTATGAGGTGATGTGATCAAATTTTATTTAAATATAAATTGATGTTTGCCTCATAGTGTTATTTTCCATAGTAATTTTATTAAATTATTTATGGTCTCTTTGACTGCAGCCTTAAAACTTTAAACATGATTGTTAGGTGATAAATCTGGTGAAAATTGAATTTTAAGACCTAACTAGTTTTGAGTCCATTTAGGGTCGAATTTATAAACGCATTACACCATAAAAGGCGTTCTCTGCTGAGAAAGTTTTATCCTAATACGATTTTGCTTACTCAGAAATCTATTCATGCGATAATAATTCGTAAGCTACCTGACGAGGTAACTTAAGATAGAAACTTATCGTGAGAATCCCGAAGGGAACCGATGTAGTTTGAAACCTTGCTGCTTTATCCAAGATGCCAGACCTTGAAGACTTCGATCATGTTTTCGGTATATGCGGAGAAGAGGAATTTGATAGAGTCTACCAAAGAATTCAACTGGAAGAACAGGAGAATCGGCGTAATATTGCGCGATGCAGACGTCGTTGTATACAGTATTATTTGCGGGATGCAAGCGTAAATGCGTTCCTCTATAGCAGACGAAAATAACGGAAGTAGTTTTATCGCTGAGAATTCTGGGTAATTTCTTGCCAATATTACAAAAACGACGACTTTCATGCATGACCAGTTAGTGGGTAGCTAATTCGATCTTTGCACTTGCTTACGGTGAGTCAGCTCACCAGTGATTGGAAGTAATTTGAGTAGAGACTAATGTATTTGCATACGACCCTTAGTGAGTGTGTTACCATTGAGTTAGGCCAGGATCATGAAAGCTATGTTATAATTATAGTAATACAAATTGTATACATTTGAATTTGAAATAAAACTATTTTAAATTTAAAATATAAAACTTGTGCCTCAAATATGCTTTATAGTTAAATTTCACCCTTAAAAATAACTAGAATTAAAGGATTAATCACCCAATTTCCTGCAGTAATTTGCATGTCTGCCTTTGGCTGAATGTGACTTTAAATTTCCAGCTTTAAAATGCTTGTATTAATACTGATGTTTGTGAATTAAATTAATATTTTTAATCACCTCATATCCTTTATTCTTCTAAACTAAATAAAACTGACGTTTGTGTTTAGTGAAGTATTTCCTTATGGATAAAGTGTTTGTTTGGTTTTGTTAGTTTATTTTGTGATATATAACTCTAATTTTATTTTATTTTTTTTCATTACAAGAATGATTAAGAAATTGTGGGATTCAATAGTTGTATGTTTGGTAGCTTTTGTTTGAACAAAATATTGTCTTGTGTCAATTTGGGAAGTAAATGTTTACCATTGACTTGTAGTTAGCACTTCAGTGTAAAGAAAATGGCTGTGTTATCTATAATTGTTGAGAGTTTAATGAGAATCCAGTGTTTAACTTAATGAAACAGTTGAGACTAATCAAATTCACTTGATAATTATTCCTTATTTAAATATAATTATTAAATTATACCTCATCTCATATTTTGTCTTGTTTTTAGACCGGTTTCAGAGAAACTAAATTATCCATTATCAGTATGTACTCAACTGTTGTGTCATTGGTGATTCAATGTTTCTTCCTTCTTGGTAGACCAATGAACCTTCAAATCTATCACATTCCTCGGGAATTTCAAAGTTCATTAATGCTCCATTTTTTTAATGTAGATCTTTTCCCTAATTGTGAATAGAAAAATCTGCAGTAGCTGCTCACACTTGGTCAGAAAAACATTAAAATTAAAAAAAGAATTAAACAAATAGAAAAATCTAAATAACTCACAGTTTAGGAAAATATCTACATTCATAAAAAAAAGGAGCAATTAATGAATTTTAAAATTCCTGGGGAATGTGATTTGTTTTGGAGGTTCATTCGTCTACCAACAGATGGAGGATGAAACATTCAATCACCAACAACAAAACAATAGTCGATTACATACTGTAAATGGAGAATGTAGCTTCTCCAAAACTGGTCTAAAAAGACAAAATATTATTTAAACAAAGAATCATTATCAAGCAAGTTTTATTATCTGATAGTGGTACTTTTTACAAATTTTGAATCCTTTTTTTTATTTATGGCCTCAACATTGTGACAATGCTTATTATTCAGCTGTCATTCATTTGATTGCCCAAGTAAAATTTAGTACTTCTGACCAGCAAAGGTATTCTATTTCAAGCTGATTGTACCTTCTATTAGTACAGCCAATTTATTTAGTGTTATGAATTTTAAATAAATTACTTTTATTAAAAGAAATTCTTACAATGATATCATCTGGTACATCTAGTTGTCAGTTAACAAAATCAGTGAAATCCTGGTGACAGATTTTTAAACATTCTTACTCTATAAGGCCATAAAAAAAGGTTACATTATCAAGTGGGCTGTGGACTAATATTAAAATACATATGATATTTGAGTAAAATTTTATCACCTCGCCTCATATTTTCATCAAAATTTTATCACCTCATATGAGGTGAGAGGGGGCATGATATATAGCGTAATGGTTCAGGCAGTATGCTACAAATCAGAAGGTTGAGGATTCGACTCCTGATGGGGTCAGGATTTTTAAACTGACCCTAGCCATCTGACGGCACTATGGCCTTGGGATGACTCAGTCTCTAATGGAAATGAGTACCTGATGCTGTTCTGGGGGTAAAGGCGGCCATCATGCAGGGCTGACAACCCGGCTGGCATCAAGTGCCAATTGTCTAGAAAATGTGGGAGCCTTAACCTCCTACTACACCCAAGGGCCTCCTAAGGCATGTAGAGGGATCACTTCACTTTATATGAAGTGAGGTGATAATATGTTGCTTAAAAAAATAATACCTCATAGTGTTGATTCCTAAAAAGTCAATCTATATTTGATATATTTATGAAGTAACACTTTGAGGTTTTATTTGAAAGTCGTTACATGAATCAGATTTTACACCTCGTCTTGTATTTTGTGTCCTTTCCAAGACTAGTTTCAAGGCAATTTTCTCTGTGAACATCTTAGGAATGTAAAAAATGAAGAAATAGAAAAATCTGCCGTAGCTGCTCACTCTTGATCAGGAAAGATCAGAATTGAAGTAAAGGCAAAAATTAATAAAAAAATAGAGAAATCTAAAGAACTTGTCATGTGTCTAGTTTTAAAGAGTTCTTATTATAATTAGAAATTAAACAGCAAGTTATTTAACAATTAAATTAATGTTTTTATTACCTCACCTCATATCCTTTTTCTTCTAGACTGCAGTTTCGGAGCTTATCTCCATCTTCAGTAGCCTCTGGGCAGCCCATGCTTGGTCTGAAAAGCATTTAATCAATACAGAAGCTAGCCTAATCAAACACACAGATAAACAAAAAGAACTCACAGTCTGGGAAAAAATCCACATAAAAAACAAGAAAGATGAACTCATGAATTTTGAAACTCCCGCAAATTTTGACCTGATCCAGAGGTTCATCGGTCCACCGATAGAAGTAAGAAGAAAACCGCCAAGAAAAACAACATAACACCGGTCGACCAGAGGCTTCTGAAGATGGAGATAAGCTCCGAAACTGCAGTATAGAAGAAAAAGGATATGAAGTGAGGTAATAAAAACATTAATTTAATTCTTAAATTAAACCTCATAGTGTTCTTTCTCTGTGAAAGTTAAATAAATAAGCAAGTTATTTATTTATGTACAATTTTATCACTTACCTCATATAGTAAAATTGTACATAAATAAATAATATCTTATAGTGTTAATTCCTAAAAAAATAAAGCAAGTTATTTATTAATAAAAGAGTTGAGTCATTTTCATCTTACCTCATATTCATTGATTTATTTAAGACGTATTTCAAAACATCTATGTTTTATCTTCAGGAGATGTTTTGAAATGCATCCTAAAGAAATCAACAAATATGAGGTAAGATGAAAATGACTCAACTTTTTTTTTTAACTTTTATAGGAATTAATCACTATGAATACATTAAATCACTATGAGGTTTTTTTATGGTGAAATTAAAGAATATGAAGAAAATATGGTACACAAGAAAATAAATAAATTTAAAAGACAAAAATTAATAAATGAAAGCACAATTATAAAAGAAACCGAAAAAATAAAATTCAAGAAATTCACTTACTATCCATTGAAACGCTATAAATTTAAAAAAAATTTCAAAAAGTTTAATATGAGATTAGCACCAAAGAATGAATACAGCCTTAATAGGATAATTAAAACCAATAAAAATGAAAGAATTGAAAAGAAAACAAATCAGGAATTTATCAAATCAAATGCAGGGATTGTGACAAAATTTATATTGGAAAAACGAAAAGAAATTTGAAAACAAGGGTGAAAGAACATCTTAGAAACATCAAAAATGGAGAAGTGGAAAAGTCGGCAGTAGCTGCTCATGCTTGGTCTGAAAAACATTTAATTGAATCAGAAGCCAGTCTAATTAAACAAATAGACAAACAAAAGGAACTCATGGTTTGGGAAAAGATCCACATTCAGAAAAACAAAGGAAAACTTATGAACTTCAGAATTCCCGCAAATTTTGACCTGATCCAGAGGTTCATCGGTCCACCAACAGAGGGAAGAAGAAGAGTTTCTTCCAATCGACATAACACCAGTCGCCAACAAAGTTCTGATGATGAGACAGTTATAGTCTCGAAATTGCGACCCGACTTAGAAAACATATGAGGAGAGGTAAGAAACATTTAATTTCACCATATGACTCAACTTATTTATTAAGAAGAACCTCATAATGTCACTTCCTATTGTAATTTCACAGGCAAGTTATTTATTTTTATAAATTCAGTAGAAAATTCTATGTATTGTAAGATATCAGACCTGCTGTCAAACATTATATTCTTCTCTTTGTGTAAATATTTTTTTCATGCTTCATTTATAGTATGTAGAATTACTGATAAGAAGTTAGCAGCAAGTAGTTATGTACATATGATAATATAACATAACTTTTTTTTTTTTTTACATTTTCAGAACAAGTTATTAGACTTGTTTTGAAAATCTTGTAAGTGCAAAATAGAAAAAAAAAAAAAAAAAAAAGAGGAAGAAGCTTTTATAATATTGTACATGCAAAAATTGCTTTAAATTATACATATTAAAAATAGAAAATCATACAAGTATAAGAAAAATTTCATGGTAAAAGTTAAATTGCAATACATTAAACACTCAGAAAATCACATTTTTAACTGAGTATTAAAAATTAATTTCTTAATTTATTGTTTTTTTTTAACTGAACTTGCCATTTTTAAGAACTTGTATTAATGGATCAAATGAGTCTTCAGAGTTATGATTTTTGTGCTTTCTGGGTTTTAGAGAATTGAAATTCAGTTGATTGGATTTTACTGCATATTTTTACCTGTTTGCAGTAGAGAATATGTAATCATACAAGGACTGTGTGAAGTGAATATTTTATTTCCTTTAGAGCAATTAAATGAGTAGTTTAATGCAATTATTATCTTTTAATAGAGAGTTTAATATTTGATTCTAGGCTTTGCCTGTGTTGATTGGAGTAGGTGTGGTTGTCATAACAACAGCAATTGTAGCAAAGTTGTACTTCTTTAAGAAGAAAACAAAGTCTGGAATTATAACTCTGAAAGATCCAACTGCTAAGTATGCACTTCCTCTTATAGAAAAAGAAAAAATTAGTCACGACACTCGCAGGTTCCGTTTTGGACTTCCATCAGAGAAGCATATATTAGGTAAGTTATAATACAACATTATAATGAATTCTAATATCTTGGTCATGTCCTCTCATGAAACTTTGTGGCTTCCAATTATGTTTATTAATTTTGTGGTAAAATGAAGCAATTTGCCTCTCAAATTAATGTTGGTCTGAATCCATGTATCATAATAATAATAATAATAATTAGGGCAAGGCATTTGATTACCTATAAATTGGTAAAAAATGCATTTATGACCTAAAAAATACAAAAATGACCAATAAAATAAAACAAATGACAAATAAGAAGTTAAGAATTGCCAATAAAAATACTATTTATTAGATTGAGGATAGCTCAGGATAGGGATGTATGGAGAGCTTATGTCCGCACGCCCATGAACCTATGGGTTCGATAGTGCCAGTGAGTAAGTAAGTATTAGATTGAGTACTCACTGATTACTGACTTACATACAATTTAACTTAACATCAAAATATTTAAAGAAAAGTATTAAAAAATACATATTAGAGTACCTTTTATTGCAGAAAATCTATTTCAATTACACAATGCACTTTTGCAACAATTTTGAATTGCAGTTAACAATCAAAATAGGGGTAGAAGCTAGCATAAGCTCTAAGAAATTGAATAAAATTCCTAGAAGTGGGCAAGTTCATTAAGGACATACCTTGAAAAATGGGGATAGTAGTTAGCAAAATGTCTACTTAATTCCAAGAAATTGTATTGACAAGGAAAAATACTGAATTATAATAAAAATCTCAAATCAAATACAAATAATGTCACAGCCTTCTGGAAAAGTGTAAAAATTGCCAAAAATGACCTATCCCTAGAAAAGTTAAGAAAATGCAAAAAATGCCCTAACAAATTGCTTTTATGTAATCTGTTTTTTAATGTCATACATTTTCTTATATGCAAGCAATGTTTTAACCATCATAAGAAAAAGATGCAAAATCATTAATTGCCTTGTCTACCACTCAGCCAGGTTTTAAAAAAATAAAAAAAAATAGTCTTACATCTAAATTACAATATACATAAACAATTACATGTTATGAATACAATATAATTAATATTTATAATGTATTTTTATTTACTCTAAATTTAACGAATTATATATATAATATGTACAATATATATATAGATATATATATATATATATATAAACGAGGAAAATATTATTAATGACATAGTATAAAATTAAATAAATAGAGAAAAATTAATTATTAGACAACAGGTAACTGTATAAGCATGACTTAAAGGTGCCAAGTATGTGGCAACCTCTGATATCTTGAGGAAGGAGTGTTATAAAATTAATATACTTTAGAGAAAAGATTCAGTTATCTTTCAGATTTTTCTGAACGCCCCTAACCAGAAGCAGGTATAGTGAGTCTGAGCAAATGTGATGGGGCATTAATAATAATAATAATAAGCTTTACTTTACCTGGTACAGTTAAGGCCTTATCTAGCACTCAACCAAGTTAGAAAAAAATACAAAAATTAGTCTTACATCAAAATTACAATAAACATGGTAGGCCTATATCTATGGGAGCATGCCGTAGCATAGTCATTAAGGCACTACGGTACAAGGTGGAAGATCGAGGATTTGAGTCCCGGTGGGGTCAAGATTTTTAAACTGACCCAAACCTTCTGGTGGCACTCTGGCCCTGGGGTCAACTCAGCCTCTGATGGAAATGAGTATCAAACTCTTGTTCTGGGGGTATGGGCAGCCGTCACACAGGGCTGACATCAAGTGCTGATTGTCCAGAAAAAGTGGGAGTCTTAACCTCCTACTATCCCAAGGGCCTTCTGAGGCCTGTAGTGGGACACTTAGGCCTATATCTACAACATATGTTTATTTACTCTATATTTAACAAATAAAATATACAAGATAGAAGGTGTTCATCTGGAATTTCTAGAAGAGATAAAACAAGAAACAGCATAATTAAACAAAAGATGACTGTTCAAACTTCAGTGTTAGTGGATTTCATAAAAAACAAACAATGAAAATGGTATGGTCATGTGAAAAGAATGACATAAGACAGATTCCCAAGAAGAATACTAGAATGGATGCCATTGGGTAGAAGAAAAAGACGGCCAAAAAAAAAAAACATGGATTGATGGTGTTTTGAGCAGCATGAGGGAAAAAGGATTCGGGTGATGGAGATTAGAATGACAGAGAGATGACAGCTTTCAATTGGAATGACAGGATACTGACAGTAGATTAATTGGTGCAGGAAGATGATGTGAAATATTGTGAACCCTGCTAAATAAATAAAATACTAGATAGAAACATTAAAAAAAAAACTTAATAATGACATTAGTTATTGACATGTATGCTGTGAGCACTTGGGAGATATAATGAATTTCCGATCTCCTTTAGCATAATTTATCAGTGGCAAATCAGACTGAATTCAGTCTGAGATTAGACCTTAGAGTGAATATGTGTATTATTGATTTTATGTATGATCATATTACAGTATGGTTGTATACTCACTACATTTTTCAGAAATAAGCATTTGTGTGGAAAAACTAGACAAAAACTTAGACATAAATTTCCTAATAGGCCACTTCCATGTAAAAATACAACATTAAACTTAGTGAATAAGTTTAACACAACAGGTTCTATGGATAACAAGAAAAGGCAATGAAATCCGTTGCATCATTACAGAGGAAAAGCTTGACAAAGTAGGTGCTGCCTTGGAATGTAGTCCTAGAAAATATTTGCGGCGTTTAGCATAGCAGACAGGAATTTTGAGATCATCAGCACACAAAGGAATGAAATTATTCAAATTAAAGCCCTATGAAATTTCAGTATCTTAATAGCAATTGCAGCGTATAGAATATAAATTTAGCCCATTGCTACAGATGAACTGATTTGTGTGAATGATAATTTCATAAGAAGATCTGATATTGAGATAAGATGGTCAGCACTTCCAGCATCTTCTTGATAAGCATGAGCAATGATTACTGTTATTTAATAGGGTATCCAGTTTCAACCAAGCACTTGCAGCATGTGTGACCAGGAGTTGTCACACCAGGCTAACAGACTGGCATCATGAGCAATTTGGATTGCTGCAATAAGTAGCAATTCCAGGTTGAGAAAACCAGCTATAACAGCTGGGGGATCCATCATGCTGACCACATGATTATTCACCTCTGTGGTTATCATGTGAATTTAAGCCCATCAGCTGGCTGGTAGACCAGGGGTCTTCTAGGCATATAGCACTATTTAGTTAGAGTTGCTGATACCTAGCTTATGTTTGTGTTTATTTCCATTTGCTTTTGCTAATTATATACTTTGTACTCCATTTATACAGTACCACATATGATAGGTGTCACGCAAAATAAAGAAGAATTTAAATATTTTCAACTTAATTGTTAATACTATCATAGTTAGTGTAGTGATATTGCTAACAGCTATTGGTGCAGTGACATATTAATTTTTATTAATAAATCATCCTCTGAGAGCATACAGTTAGCATAATTGGTTAAGGCAATATGCTACAATCTGGAAGGTTTGAGTCCCGATGGGGTTCAGTATTTTTAAACTGACTATCTTCTTGCAGCACCATGCCCCTAGAATCAACAGCCTCTACAGAAATGAGTACCAGACCTATTTTCTTGGGGTAAAGGCAGCCATCATGCAGGACTAACAATCTAACCCTCATCTCAGACCGATTATCTAGAAAGGTGGAGCCTTAATTTCCTACTACCCCAAGGACTACTTAATGCCTGTATGGTTATCACTTTACCTTTCAGTACTCCTCTGATCAGAATTGTATGTATAATTCCAGTTAAGCCAAGCAATTTAATGAAAAATGATATTCTTGTACTATTTTTTAAATTTGTTTAATAGGTCTTCCAGTTGGACAGCATATTCATTTATCAGCAAAAATTGATGATCAAATTGTGATCCGTTCTTATACACCTGTCTCAAGTGATGATGACAAAGGGTATATGGATCTTGTGATCAAGGTATACAGCATATGTTTATATTTATTAAATTAATATAAAGAAGCTAGAGCTATTACTATGATTGAGATAAGTAAATTAATGTGCACAACTAAAACTATTTGTAATCAATAGCAAAGGAAGTCTGAATTAGCTCAGTGGTGAGAGCATCAGAACATAAAGCTGAGATTTTCAGGGTCGATTCCCAGTTCAGGCATATATTTTTTCTTAATAAATTATGAGGTTTTCTTAATAAATAAGGTTAATCTGGAGTCATCTTGCCTCATAACTTGTGTTCTATTTGAACATATTTCGGTATTATATTAAATTAATGTTGGGAAGTAAACATTATGAGGTATATTTAAATTAATATTGGGAAGTAAACATTATGAGGTTATATCATTAATAGTGAGTGTAGAATATATTTTTAATGACTCACCTCATATGATTTCAAATTTCTTTGATACCGGCGGTTTCAGACAATATCTTGTCCCTATTCAGTCATGATTTCCACTGATGAAATTCTGTGGTTGTTGATCATCACAGAATTTCGTCAGTGGAAGCCATGACTGAAGAGGGACAAGATATGTCTGAAACCGCCGGTATCAAAGAAATTTGAAATCATACGAGGTGAGTTGTTAAAAATATATTCTATACTCACTATTAATTATGAGGTATAATCATCAAAATTCATCGGAGAACATTTTATTTAAACAACTCACCTCATAGGATTCATGCTTCCATGATATCGCGGTTTCAAACACAGTCGTGTTCATGTTCAGCCATAACTCCGACTGATGAAATTCTTTGGCCATCAACTGTTCTGTTGTCGCCATCTTCAGTGCTGCCACCTATGGTTGAATTTATGGACTTTCATTAAATTTATGAACTTTCATAAATTCAACCATAGATGGCAGCACTGAAGATGGCGACAATAGAACAGTTCATGGCTGAAGAATTTCATCAGTCGGAGTTATGGCTGAAGATGAACACGACTGTGTTTGAAACTGCGATATCATGTAAGCATGAATCCTATGAGGTGAGTTGTTTAAACAAAATGTTCTCCGATGAATTTTAATATTTCGGTATTTCATTTTTTTTTTTCCATGGGCACGACAGGCCTAGAAGGCCCTTAGTCTACCAGCCAGCTGCTGGCCTCACATCTGCATGTGTCAATCATAGAGATAGATGATCATCTAGCCAGTGTAGGGGTGACATGTGGTCAGCACGTAGAGTCCCCCAGCCGTTATAGCTGGTTTTCTCAACCATTTCATGTATATCGTTATCAGATTTTCCAGACTGTTGAATTTTACGTTGTTGGCCCTGGATGGCTGACCGAAGAACTTGTAAATCATTTTTTTTTTTCCCCGGGAATTTCAAAATTCATAATCTTGTTTTGTTCTTCCTTATGTTGATCTTCTCCCAAATGGTGAGTTCTTTTGTATTATCCAATTATTTTAATAAATTTGTGTTTACATCAATTTTATGCAGTGGCTGTTCATGCTTGGTTGGAAAAGCATAAAATTTATGTAAACGCAAAATTATTTAAAACAGTTGGATAATACTAAAGAACTCACCATTTGGGAGAAGAAGAACAAAGTTTTGAAATTCCTGGAGAAAAATATTTCATTTACAAGTTCTTTGATCAGCCAAAAAGATGGAGTGAGAGCAGACATCCAGAGTCGACAATGTAAAATTCAATAGTCTGGAAAAGTTGACAATGGTATATATGATATACTGAATCATTTCAAATAGAACATAAGTTATGAGGTATTTATTAATACATTTTTCTTTTTATCATTGATTACAATAGTTTACATGTTTATATATTTGATATGTTAATCACTTTTATTGTGTCATTGTTCTTTTGTGAAATTCATCACAATCAATCTGCATATATGTTTTTATCCTTTTGTTTACTCAATATACTAAGGCTTTAGATATTTAAAGTTAAAGTTATTCATAGGATAAATCAGGTTGTTCCATTTTATTTCTTTTAGACATATTAATTTTACTGACGTTTATGATAATTGATAAGTAATTTAGTCATGAAATTCTACATAATTAAAGAAAAACATACATTTTCAATCTATTACCTCGAAGATAATTTTATGATTTTTCACTGCCGAAATGAATCTGAGAATTCTGTGTAATTTAATAAGCATAATTTTTCGTTATTAAGAAGAACCTCATAATATTACTTCCTATTGTAATTTTATAATAATTTTTTATGTCACTATTTGTACAAGCATATAATGGTGAAAGCTCCAAAGTTGAACTTTCAGATTATTATGTCAGAAATATTAAAATTATTTTCCCTTTTACCTTTCATTGAATATGTGTGTGTGTATGTATATAGTGAGCCAAAGCAGTAGAGAGATGGAGACTTTTCTTCATTCACTCATTCACCTCAAACTACCACATTCATCCTCCTATAAAATGAGTTCATCTCATGCAAAGAGCTAGCTACCCTTCCTCTTTACATCTCTCTAACAAGGGAATCATTAATGTTAGCATATCTTTAAATTCTGTTGATAAAATCATCTAGTAAGAATCCTATGTACCAAAAAAATCAGTGTAAGTTCCAAATGTAGTTTTGAGATTGAGACCAGAAATTTTGCAGCTTGCCAGTAACAATTGGATAGTTGCATATGCTTTGGACTGTTATCTCTCACCACTCATTTCTACCTTGCATCAAAGGGTGTCCAAGTGTAACATTCAAATTTCACTTTTTTTTTTAAGAAATTCGATTTCAATTACTTACAGTTAAAATTCACAGTTTTTTTTTTTGTATCTTGACTCAAAAACAATACAGAGATGTAGGCATAAAAATTTCTAGGTAGATTTATATGACAACATTGATAGTTGAACTTTTATAGGAATAAATCACTATGAGGTTAAATTCAAGATAAATTAAAATGTTTCATACTTCTCCTCATAATTGATCTTCTAAGTATATCGCAATTTCAAAGCCTTGGCAGCATCATCTTCAGTACTATCTTGATGACTGATGTTACGTCAATCGGAAGAACTACTAAATAGTTCTTGACGAATGATGTTATGTCAAGATAGTATTGAAGATGGAGCCACCAAGGCTTTGAAAATGCGATATACTTAGAAGATTGGTTATGAGGAGAGGTATGAAACATTTTAATTTATCTTACATTGATAGTTAGTTATTTCTAAAAATGGGGATCATGCATCCATATTCTCATGAGACTAAATAGCCTGTTAACAGGATATCTTTATGTATGTATATAATTCCTTTTACCAGATTTCAATATATCAGCTTATTAAAATTTTTTATTTTTAGGTGTATTTCAAGAATGTTCACCCCAAGTTTCCAGAAGGTGGGAAAATGAGTCAGTATTTAGAGAACATGAAGCTTGGAGAGACAATTGACGTCCGTGGACCTTCAGGCAGACTAGTTTACTTGGACAGAGGAAAGTTTGCATTAAAGTATTAAGGAAAGATCCTCCCACTACTGTATGTGTAAAGAAAGTGGCCATGATAGCTGGTAAATATATTTAAATATTATTATTATTATCATTATTATTATTATAAATTACACTTCATATTTTTTCTTCTTTTTTACTAGTTATTAGAATGTTGTTCTGTCAATGGTAATTCAATGTTTGGTACTCATCTGTTGGTAGACTGATGAAACTTTAGATCAAATCGCATTCCCCGGGGACTTAAAAATTCATCCTTTTATTTTTTTTAATGTAGATCTTATTTAGGTTTTTCTATTTGTTGTTGTTGTTTTCAAATGCTGGGCCTTGGCAATGAAGCCATTAGCGTTCTTGCTCTCCAATATTTCTCTATGGTGGATCCAACAGGTAATACTTCACAGGTTTGTAGATGTTCTTCGTCTTTGTTGCATAGAGGACAATTTGGATTCGTGTAGAATCCTATTCTTTTTTTTTCCTACATAGATTTTATAACAATCCCCACTTTTATCTGATAAATACCTGATTTTTTTTATTTTATTTTTTTCATTTTTGTTGCATTTTATTATTCTATTGAGGCTAAAATCTTTTTCGGTGCCAATCTTATGTTGAACTTTTAAAAATTTTTTTTTTAACTTTTTAAGCATGTGAAAACATTGAACTTTATGAGGTGAGATATAAAAACATTTTATTCAACTCATTTATAAATTATAAAAGTATATATTAGTGGTGTGCGGTGGTCAAAGCAATTTCCCAGCTGTATGATGAAAATATGATTTATAGTATATAAAAACTTGCTGCCTTGTATTCTTTTTTTGTTAGGTCCGGTAAATCTGGAGTTGGCTTACCTTGTTGTATCAGGTCATTTTTCTCGTTGAAATTTTTACTAAACTGGCAAATCACATTTTATCAGTAACACTTTAAAACATGATGTTTTTATTATTGATTTAACATTTCTCAATGAAAGATAAATTATATTTGAAGAGAAAAATTTTCGCCTAGACCGAGACTCAAACCCGGGACCTTTGGCTTGCCGGGCCAAATGCTCTATCAACTCTTCAAATATAATTTATCTTTCATTGAGAAATGTTAAATCAATAATAAAAACATCATTAGAAGCCTTACTAGCTTTATAAAGTAATGTTAAATTCCCAATAAATGTCTTCTTAACTAAGAAGCCGCCATTTGCAAAGATAGAAGTGATGGTTTCAAAAGCATTTGGCAAGAGGGAATTACAATGTATATAAGAGAAAAATTTGCATCTAGATCGTAACTCGCCTCGGTAGCTCAGTTGGTAGAGCACTTGGCCCGGAAAGCCAAGGGTCCTGGGTTCGAGTCTCGGTCTAGGAGAAAATTTTTCTCTTCAAATATACTTTAAAACATATTAATTATGCATTTGAACGATCTCCGTGCCGATATTAAATTCAACTGTTGATTTCCACAAATGATATATACACATTCGTAATAATTTAATTATTGTTATTCAGATATATAATATAAATAAAACCTCTTAAATTAACAGGTTGCTAAAGCTGACAAAACATACCGCATAATTTTATTTATTTATTTTTTTTTTGTATTTTGTAAAATTGTAACTAACATAAATTAAATATTATAAATTAAAAAATGTTATTACTAAAAATTCTATTACTAAAAATTCTATTATTGAGGAATTGACACTTTCCAAATCAGCCAATCATGTTTCCTTGTCAAATGAATGTTTTATGGATCAATAAGTCAAAAGGTCATTCAAATATAATTTATTGTATATCCTTATTCGAATTGTTACGATTCTGGGTTCAGCTAGCTGGTGTTCAATAAAAAAAATTGATGGAATAAGGCACAAGCTTCGTCTAGTGGGTTATTACTGGTCTAGTGTGGGTTATTGCTGCACTTAGCAGGTAGATTCATTTAGTGGGTTATCGCTAATTCATCTGCAGTGAAATAGCTGGTAATGGTGGGGATAACATAGAGGAAACACACTATGTATTCCATTATAGAGATAATGTGAATACCCAGAAAGCTCCGTCAAACCGAATGCTGGCGCGGTGGGAATTTTGATGTTCTCGCGTAATTCGTTTGAATGAAATTTGGCAAATATATTATTTTATTTTAATCGGAAATTATTAATATACTAATTACCTGAGCAGTACTGGGGTTGAATACATGCCACTGGTATATATACTTATAAGCACTAATCACAAGATGTTTACCATAAAACATACATAATAATTACTTATTTTAGGAATTCACACTATGAGGTATATTCATTTAGGTAAAATTTAATCACTCACCTCATATTTTTCTTCTTATTTTAATTTAAACTAGTTTCAGAGCTTTAGATTTCCATTTCATCATCAGTATCTCCGCAACCGTTTTCTGTCGTCTTGAAGAGCCATCTTTCATTCTGGAAGGAGCTAAAGACATCTCTTCAAGACGACAGAACAACGGTCGCGGAGATACTGACAACGGAACAGAAATTTAAAGTTCCCAAACTGTTTAAATTAAAATAAGAAAAAAAATATGAGGTGAGTAATTAAATTTTACCTAAATCTTCTTCTTTTCTTCACTTCCTGGTTTAGGCAAGAGTTGCCTGTTCCATCTTCACTAATAGATCTAAGACCATCTCTTCTGAGGACGTCCGACATCTCTTCTTCCTCTTGGAAAATAATGGAAGATTTTATTTCGTAATCTTCTTTCTTCCATTCTTTCTACATGTTCTTTCCACTGTATCTTGTTGTTAAATATCTTTTCTTTTATGGAGTAGATCTGCAGTTCTTCACGGATATCCTCGTTTCTTATCTGGTCCATTCTAGTGCAGCCTTTTACTCTTCTTAAAAATTTCATCTTGGCTGCTTGGATTTTACTTTCTTGTTTGGTAGTGGTAATCCAAGATTCACTCCCATACAAAAGGACAGGGACAGTCATTGTTTTATAAAATTTTAATTTTGTTTGTTTATGGGCTTTATTATTCAATGTTCTATTTATTGTACCACAGATAGCTTGAAACTGATGTGTTTTGTGTTCAATATCTTTATCATACCCATAGCTGATGTCACATCCTAAATATTTAAAGTGGGATACTTGTTCAATAATTTCGTCTCTAATTACTATTTTTGCACACAGAGTATTTCTTCCACAAAATGCCATTACTTTTGTTTTACTTATTGAAGATGCACAAAAAATTTACCTAAATACATAATAATATTACAATAATAGTAATATTATTATTAAATTATACTAATAATTTTATCTTTCTGGTTCGAATTGAACAATGGTTAGTATGAGTATGTATGTATAATTTGAAGTACGATAATATAATTAACTAAAGTTATGATCTTGTTTTGCCTGTTGACAGGTGGCACAGGAATCACACCGATGCTTCAGCTTGTACGTCACATCACTAGAGACCCGAATGATCATACTGAAATGAGTTTACTCTTTGCTAATCAGTCTGAAAATGATATTTTACTGAAGAACGAATTGGAAGAAGTGGCAAAATCTCATCCCAACCAGTTTAAACTCTGGTATACTGTAGACAAACCAAGTGAAGGTAAGTATAAACTGAAAGCAATTATATATATATTCATATTCATAATGTGGAATAATTGGGGACACATATAGAGGAGGTGACAAAATCTCATCCTAAGTAGGTGAAACTCTGGCATCAAAGAAATTGAATTGGTTATTTACACCACACCTCGTATTTATATCCGATTCAATTTATTTGATAAAATACTTAATAGTATTACTTCCTAACAATTTTGTGATTAAACTCTGGTATATACAGTAAAGTTAAGTGTAAACTGAAAGAAATTAATTATAGTCATATATATATATCCATCGCTGTGGTCTCGAGGTAGCATGCTGCCTTGTCATGCAGCGGGCCCGGGTTTGATACCTGGTTGGGACAGGCTCCTGGGTGAGGTTTTTCCTCACCTGTAAGACAAATGTCAGGAAGCTTAGGGCCCAACGATCCCTGAAAATCATCCGGCCATCATCATCATCATCCTTATCATTATCATGACCATCCTTCACCAGTGTGGAAAGCAACGGGAAGCTACCATACCTATAATTCCCTAGTAAAGCTGCAAAGCATAGCATGAAAATGCTATGATTGCAGTGAAAGATGTGCCTTCAGGCAGAATTACTATGGATGGATATATATATGTAGGATAAATAGAGACACATCAAATTATAATATTGTTTTACCTATATAATGGATATATATATATATAATATATATATATACTTTTTTTTCCTAACATTTTATAACAAAAATTTTGGATGAAGCCATTATGGAAAAAAAAAAAGTTTTGAATGAAAATTAAATAGGCCTTCTGAGGGAATATAATAATAATTTGTTTTAAATACTAATGTGAGATATGTTGTCAGCAATTAATTCAATTATACAGAATGAACTGTAATTACACCGACAAACTTCAGGGACTGATTCCTGACTGGAAATGAAGGAAAAAAGGTCCTATAAACATTAGTCCGGAAATGATACATAGCATAATCCCATCCACGTCACAACAGATGTTCAAAGTGGCCTCCACAGGTTGCAGTGCACGCACTCACATGTCGTATCATGGATTGCTTCACTCTTTTGCATGTTCCAGCCTCTTTCCAAATAGCGTCACAAGCGACATGGACAAGCTGCTGAAGGAACTGGTTCAGCATGCACAACACTTTTCAAATGCCCCCAGAGGTAAAAATCCAGGGAGTTTAAGTCCTGTGATCTAGCAGGCCATGCAACAGGGCCAAGAGAATAATGCCATCCGTCAGTGCCATCTACTGTGACAACGATGCATTTATGGACACTTACTCATAGGACATTTTTTCCTCCTTTTCCAGTCAGGAATCAGTCCTAGAAGTTTGTCGGTTTAATTAAAATTCACCCTGTATAATAATAAAGTAAAGGTAGAGCATTTGGCCCAGCAAGCCAAAGGTCCAGTTCGAGTCTCGGTCTAGGCAAAAAATTTTCTCTTCGAATATAATTTTTCCTGCAGTGAGAAGTGTTAAATCAATAATAAAAAAATCAATAGAAGCCCTACTGGCTTTATAAAGTAGTGTTAAATTCCCAATAAATGTCTTCTTAACTAAGAAGCTGCCATTTGCAAAGATAGAAGCAAAGGTTTCAAAGCATTTGGCGCAAGGGAATTACAACATATATAAGAGAAAAATTTGCGTCTAGATCGCAACTTGCCTCGGTAGCTCAGTTGGTAGAGCATTTGGCCCGGCAAGCCAAAGGTCCTGGGTTCGAGTCTCGGTCTGGGCAAAAAATTTTCTCTTCAAATACAATTTATCCTTCAGTGAGAAGTGTTAAATCAATAATAAAACATCAATAAAGTAAATGTTGATATTGATGGTTTAGAAACCAAAGTTAGACTGAGAGGACCTAAAATGTTGGAGACATTGTTCAGTATTAAAATGTCTGATAACTAGTATTACCAACCTAAAATTTACAAAATTCATCATATTTTAGAAATTTTTTATTCATAATTCAATAATGACAATAGAACACCTACACAAGTGTCCCGGTCTTGACTACAGCACACCTGGATTGAGCATAATATTTAAGAGAAATTTTTTTGCCTAAACTGGGATTTGAACCCAGGATCTCTGGATCTTCATTTCAATGTTTTATCCATTAAGCTATCTAGTCTCCTGATTTGACCTGAGCAATCTTGTCTACAGAAAATCAAATAAAGATATAAAAAAATTCTAATATTGGTTATTATAAACCAAAACTAAATAGTTTAATTAAAATTATAGTGGGAGGAAATACTAAGAGGTATTTACATTAATAAATGAGTTGGAGAAAATGTTTTAACATCTCACCTCACAAAGTTGCATGTCTTCGTGATATCAGTTTCAAAAGTATAGTATTACTTCCATCTTCAGTCAAATTCCAACTCAAAGCTAAATAGATTGGAATATAAATAGATCATCATCATCCATGCAAGTATTAGACCATGTGGCCTGTTATGGTCTCAAAGAGGAATTTTCATCCAGTGCTTTTTTGGACGTCCCAGCAATCTTTTGCCTTGAGGCAGTAGCGAAGTGTGGCTTTTGGAATTCTATGAGACGGCATTCGTTGAAGATGGGCTTTCCAGTTGTTCTGGTAGTTTTGTATATGGTGAAGAATGGGTTCTATATCCAACTCTTCCATAATTTCCTCATTTCTTTTATGGTGCCACTTTGTGTAGCCTGCTGTACGGCACATAAATTGCATCTCTTTTTCGTATTGTCCATGCTTCACTACCATATCTTATAACTGGTCTTGCAAGAACCTTATAAAGCTGTAATCTTGTGTTCTTCTTTACTAAAGATGGTTTTATTATACTGTTAATTATCCCCGTTGTTTTTGCAAAATTTGTGATTTTCTTTGATATATCAGCTTCATCTTGAATATAAATAGATAATATCTGAAAAATGACCATCAGTCCTGGTGAGTAATGGTTGACATTGCTCATCTCTTGATTCCAATATAAAACTGATCTGTTAAAGTTCAATCGCCTCAACTGTTAAAGTTTTAAAACACTGTAAGCCTTTTGGAATTGTTTCATCTTCAGCAGAAAGTTGTTTTGCAGTTGTGAAAGGCTACAGTTCTTTTTATAAGTTTTAACATTTGAACAACTCAGGATCAGGAATTACATGTGCATTATTTTCATTTTATCAACCAGCAGGATACCACACAACAAATTTTGATGCAGAAGTAACGGCTATTCATATTTCACTCCAACAATTACTATACAGAATAAATAAATTTCAAAATGCGGTCATACTCTCTGATTCTAAGGCAGCAATATATGCAATAAATTCACACAAAATGAAGTCAATACAAATTAAAGAGTGCTACAAAATGATTCAACAACTCCAAAAACTACAGAAAAGAATTCAATTGCAATGGATACCTGCACATTGTGGAATTGCTGGAAATGACACTGCTGATTTTCTTGCCAAAAAAGGCTCCAATTTAATTCAGAATACTACTAAAAGCTTACCTTTCACATCCATAAAAGAATAATTAAAAACAAATATAAAATCAAAGCCAAAGACAAAAAATGGAATATTTTTGTAAAGAAGCCAGATATTATTCCAGAAATTCCATATAAAAACTAAGTAGCAAAATTTAGACTGCTTACAGAACATGACTATTTGGCCAAACATCTATATAAAATAGGAATCTACACGAATCCAAATTGTCCTCTATGCAATAAAGACGAAGAAATGAATGAAGACACCTACAAACCTGTGAAGTATTACCTGTTGGATCCACCATAGAGAAATATTGGAGAGCAAGAACGCTAATAGCTTCGGTGCCAAGGCCCAGCATTTGAAAACAACAACAACAACATTTGAAGAGGCAGAACATTTTAGATATTCAGTTTTATAATTTAATATTATAATTTTATCAGGCGGGTCCGTGGCGCAAGCGGTTAGATGCTCGCCTCTCACCGCTGGGGTCCTGAGACTCGGTCACTCCATGTGGGTTTCGTGGTGGACGAAATGAAGCTTGGGCAGGTTTTTCTCTCATTTTTCCTGCCACAATTCATTCCTCCATTTCTTCACACTCATCTCTCATCCATTTTGTTTCATTTCATTCATCTGCACCTGTGATGGTGTGTCAGGCATGGTCGGCGAGCACCCTTGTCATTCACAGATCTCTATATATGGGGCTTCATTTCATCTCATCCCTCGACCCGATCCTGAGTAGGACACGAGTTGAGGATATTCAAAAATATTATAATTTTATCATGAATTTCATTAATTTTACCACCTCTGATTTTGAGATTTATGTGATCAATGGCTTTTAAGGCCTAAAAATCCTAAGTGTGTCTTCCTTCAGGAGGATTTATAAAGCTGTGGGTCACATATCGTAGATTTATGTCACATAAAATAACCTAAAACCTGAAATAAGAGCCCTAAGCAAAATATTTCAGCCCTTCACTCCTGGATTTAAATGTTGATGTTAACCCATTCGCTTCAGGTTTAAATGCTCAATGCAGTTTCCCAGAAACCGGATTTAAGTTACCGTAAATTATATTGTCTATTTCCAGACATTCAAAACAAACAAAAGATAACGGTACTTGAGATACACATTAAGGGTGAATGCAAAAACACATTCTCCTACTATTCATAAATGTTAATAAAATATTACCCTGCCAAGGGGTGTACAAAATATTGCAAAATATATAACAGCAGAATTAAGCAAGTGTATTTAGTCTTCTGAGTTTAAGGCCATCCAACTGCCTGCAAGTCTACCTCGTGTTTTGAGGTGAATGGGTTAATGACATAAGTTGTTATAGTGCATCGTTATAAAATATAAATACTAATGACTGAAAAATAACCAATGTATTAATTTGCAGGTTGGAAATATAGTGTCGGATTTATAAATGCAGATATGATAAAGGATCGTTTGTTTCCACCAAGTCCTGACACTCTGGTACTCATGTGTGGACCACCACCAATGATCAACTTTGCTTGTGTTCCAAACTTGGAGAAGTTGGGATATGATCCTAAGCTCAGATTTGCATATTAGTCTCTTGCAAATGTGTAAGTAGTCAAGTTTAGTAAGTACAGTGGTAACTGGCATTCCAGTTGCTTCATATCTATGGGAACCTCTTGCATGGGTTTAAATATATTCAGTTACATGTTTATTGTATTCGTTCAACTCGGTGACTATTGTACCATATTTTATATAGGGTGTAAAATTTTATATGTGATATATATAGGCCTATTACACACAACACTGAGAATTATGCCAAGACACTTTAATGGTGAATATCATGACATGTACACTCTACCTCTTTTACTTCAAGCAGACGAGTTTTTTAAACAGATTTTTTCTCTGTGGAACAGTTCGTTAATGAATAGATTTACAATTTGTTAACACATCTTGCTATGACCACTGTCCTACACTTTTATCCTCTTCCCAGTCCTGGTCTTGAATGCTTTTTTCATTCATTACTTTCTTTGTCCTGCAACCAAGTGTTTTTGTTCTACCCATTCTTCCTGGTGGAATCGAATCCAAAACTTCAATGGTGCAATATTTTGAAAAAAATATTTCCATATAATCCCTTACTATTCATTTACTAATACAGCTAATTTATTATCTTCGGTGTAATTGCTGAATCTGGGACTGCACCTCCTTTGTCGACAACAGAGTCCATCAACATCGAACAACAGAGAGTTGATAATATAATTCTAAAGAAGGTTAAAATGTATTAATCATTTAATAAAGGATTTTGAGGGATGGATTTTTTATTTTTACTTATTTTTTTTGTGACAATTTGCCTTAAATTTACTTATTGTTAGGGAGATATAATATCATTAGCTTATATTCATATAGATTTAAAGGAAATTAATCATTTATATTGATATATATTTGAGAATCTATTTATTTCCAAACTATCTTGTGCTTAATATGAACTATTAACTTCAGGTGGATTGATGAAGGATTAACTATGTTAGAGTACTAATTGCTGCTTCTTTAACTTCAATTTCAGTCTTGTTCTGAAAAGTAGTAGATAAATCTTTGGTTTATGGAATAGAGAACCTTTATCCACATTTCTATAAACATTCCTCAGTGTAATGTGTAATTGGCCTCAGGTGTATTTTGTACTTGGTGAAATCCTGTTAGGAAGGAAAATATTTTAACTGTTTAATTTGCTCAAAGCATACTTTGTGTGTTCATACTTTTCCACATAGATATAAAGAACTAGACTAGCAATCTCATATCTCTCAGTATTGGATCTAACAAAGGCATGTTATGAGATTTTTCTTTCTTAACGTATTTAATTTTATTAATTTTAATTGGTACAAAATTTATTTGTATATCATAATACAGCAATTAGATGAATTCTTATTAGGTGTTTTTCATATTCTCAAAAAGAGAAAAACAATAGACATATCAATATACTAGTACTTGGCCAGCACAAGTTCATATTTAATTTATTTTTTAGGAATATACGCTATGAGATATATTCATTTAGGTAAATAAGTTCTTCTGATCGACATAACATCAGTGGACGAGAAATTACTGAAGATGAAGCTGCCCAGGCTTTAAAACCAGTCTAGTTAGAAGACTGGGTATGAGGTGAGTATGAGACATTTTAATTTAATCTTAAATTAAATCTCCTAGTGATTTTTTCCTATAAAAGTTCAATTCATAATCACCATAGTACATTAACGAATTTAGGTATTTATTGATCTGTTTCGGCCTCAAGAGAAACACCATCCAGAAGTCTTTTGAGTGGACGTCCCGGTCTTCTTCTTCCTGCAGGTTGATATCTTAATATTTACCATATTTCTTTGCTGTGGTTCGTCATATTTCAATTCCTTCTGGATTTTTTCATGTTGAGACTTGAAAGTTGTGTTGAAGTTCCTTAGGACGGGTTACTGGCCCGACACTAAGTAGTCCAGTGGTAGGACTGCTACCTTTTAGTCTCTGGACAGACATTAGGATACCGAATTTACTCAGTACCCAATGGAACAGTTATACCGCTGTGACTCGGTCCTCAGAGCCTCGTGAAAATGGGTTGTACCACAAGAAGATGAGGATGAGAATTGGGTATATAAGATTATATAAAATTACTTATTTTAGGAATTCTCACTATGAGGTATATTCATACTGCCCATGCATGGTCTGAAAAAATCTTATCGAGAAAGAAGCTAAATTATTAAAACAATAGAAAAACCTAAAGAACTTACTGTTTGGGAAAAGATCTACATTTCAAAAGAGCGAAAAGAAGAAATTAATGAACTTTGAAATTCCCGGTGAGAATGACCTGGTTTCAAGGTTTTTCAGTCAGCCAATGGAAGGAGAGAAGGACAGCTCTTCAAGACGACAGAACAACGGTCGTGACGATACTGAGGATGGAACAGAAACTATGTTCCGAAACTAGTTTATAATCAAATAAGAACAATATGAGGTGAGTGATAAAAACATCACTACATATTCAATATTTAAAGGATGTGACACTATGAGGTTTATTTTAAATAATAGGAGTTAGAAAATGCACGACTCGCCTCATACTTGTAGATTTCTTGAAGACCTAGAGGTTTTTATAGTCTATGTGTCATTGTTAATTCTTCCTAACTGTTAGAAAGAATTGACAATGACACATAGAGTGTCGAAACTCTGGGTCTTCAAAATATCTACAAGTATGAGGCAAGTCGTGCATTTTCTAACTCACATTATTTACAAGTTCATATATTCATTATTATTTAGTTAATAAGAAATAGAAATAACATAAATCAACTTTATTTAATGTTATGTGTTTGTAGATTATTCAAAAAAATTCTACTAAAATGCATTGTTTATTATTATTTTAAGCATGCTTGAAAATATATTTGTTTTAATTATTTATTGTTGTTATTTTTTTAAATATAAGCTTTGTATTTCAATGAAATTCACTAGATTTAGGCTTAGACATGGTGGAAACTGAATAGAATTAATTTAAAAGTTATTGTAAATTAAGACTTATGAGATAACAGCATCATCAATTTTTGGCTTCAGCACTAGGTGACATATTACCAGTCTATTTCTTTATATCTGTGTTTTTCCATTACATAGTACATGATACATGTTTTTTCATTAAATGTAAGAGTTACCCATTTGATTATTTTTTTTATTATACCACAAACTTTTTTTTTCATAATCGTCTTAATAGGATTTCACAATACCATTATCAACGAAACAGAATGTCATTGCAGAACATAATTTTGTCTCAAAGCTGCTCATGCAGTATGTAGAAAAATGTGTATTGTTAGTATGTCAAGAAAATTGTTTTTTGTAGATTATTTTGAATAATGTTGTTTTGTAAATAGTACTATATTTTATATAGTCTTTCAATTTAATTGGATGGTATTCAGAATGCCAAAAATCCTTGAGAAAAATTCCCTCTCAGGAAATGAAGTGGTATGTGATTTAATGGATATAGATACAAAATTTTAATAAAACTCTCAGTTCGTAAAATAACCCACGTATCTTTAATTTTTTTTATTACTATAATACGAAGAAATAAATAATTTTCAGTGTAGGTCGGCTTATCTATTTAAGTATTGAAACATTAAAAACATATTTATATACAAATACTTTCAGAAAAATAAAATATTATTTTTGAAAATTTATGAAAATGGATATTATATGAGGAATTTATAATAAATTAAATGTACGATTAATGTTGCTAGTTTTGATTCCAGAAGATAATTGGCTACATAGCAAAAAAAATTGAGAAAGCAAAATATTCTTTTTTCTTTCTTCTTCATTATGTGTATCCAGCCATAGCTGATGATACGAATCCATTGAATACTTATGCTATAAGTTGCAATGGGACTGCATTTGATATGCAGCTTATGTGGGCATTCAAGGTAAGTGTCCACGAGGTTAAAAGAAAGAGATATAGGAAAGACAGAATGAACCCTTCAGCCTCGAATACTCTAATACCATCGGGTCGAAGAAAACAAGAGGTCAGGCAAGGGAGACTGGATAGGAAAGTAAAAAGAGGGATCTGGCACTAGAAAATGTAGAAACACCAGATTGGTTAAAGATAAAAGAAAGGAGCAAAACACAAGTGGAAGCAATATTTTGCTCAGCTTGGGCACCTTGTCAAAATATCCCTTTTGATTGTATCAATTTGTAAAAAAAGAATAAACTATTTTATTAATAATTAAAAAAAAAAGCAATACAGTCTTGGACCCAGCCACTCAAACCTGAAAACTTTCAGGTTTAATTTAGAAAGAATAATTACATTCAAACCAGGAGTCGAACCGCCATTCAAACTAATTTTTCTTTCTAAAATAAAACTATATCTAATTCTGGAAAGTGTTAATTTAAAATATAACATTAATTTTTAGGTTAATCACTGAAACATGTAATTAACCTCGTAAAGAGGTATGAATTAAATGCCCATTAATAGCACACTGATTTTTCAGTGCTTGTCAAATGAGGTTTTTTTTATTTAAGCAGGTAGAATGGGATCAATCCACATTGAAAATTCTGTATGGTGTCATAACAGATTTCTATGTTCAAGCATATCAAAAGAAAACTGTTTTGGGGCTGTATTAGCATGATTATAAAATATACTGATTTTTTTTTTAATTTAGCTTTAAATGTTTAAAAGAAAATTAGTCCCTAATGCTATGTAGCCTATAGTTATATTTTTTTAATTAAAAAAAGTCATGTTTGCATTTTTTATTAGTTTGACATCAATACTCAGTACTATTGTATTATTTTGATTTTTTTTTGTCTTCAAATTGTAATTTTTTTTAACCAGTTCTGCATTTTTGTTATTTCATATAGGCATTTTTTCAGTATTCATTTTTTAGAGTTCAGAATAAGGCTGTGCTTTTTATGTGGGCTTGAAATTGCTTTCACTGAAGAGATAGATGCATTAAGCATTTGCACATTAGTTTAGTGGTCTGTTATAAAGCTTGAATCAGATATTGATTGGAAAATGCCATTGTGCCTTGATGTTTTCCAAGCGTATTATATAGGTGCTATAAGCTTTATTAGGATAGAAGCAATTTTTTAAAAAATATATATTTTTTAAATATTTTTGTAGATTTCCTTATTAGTATTTGCTTATGCTGTATAGCCCTGAAATAGCTATATTCATAGCCTTTGAAGAGGTAAAACCTTATCATTAATATTAAATTATGAGAAAATAAGTTTATGTTGTTAATTAAGGATTTAATTTTGTGTAAAAATTGTATGTTTTTAAATATATTAAATTATTCATTCATCTGAGATTTAGACTAGGATAATTTTGGACAGAAATGTATTTATTTCAGACTTTTAAAAATATTTTTACAAGGGAGAAATTATCACTCTTTTGCATAAAGTTAATGTAATAAAAGGTAAAACTGGAGCTATGTCTTTAATTCAATAACATGTCCAGGGTAACTTCTAAGAGATGAAAGATTATATTGTATGAATTTATGGAGGTATGGAATTTGGAATAATGTTGTTAATAATATTATATACTTAGCACTTTGTTCTGGGAGGTTTGTTGTTTTTATTTGACTTTTTTTAGGATGTTTGTTGTGTTAATTGGGCTTTATTTAATTCTTTTAAGTTATTTTTAGCATTTTTGACTATGCAAATAAAACAAAATAGTTAATATAAGATAAAGAGAATAAATTTCATATTAATTATAATGTTATATGTAAATTTATACACTCATATTGATTGATAAATTATTTTTTTAAGAGAACAAATGTTTGCCTGAACTGGGAATTTAACCCAAGATTTCTGGTTTTACCCACCAGCACACTGATTAGCCTGCATAGCACAATGATGCTTAAAACCAGAAGTTTGGATTCAATTCCTGATTAAGGCAAAAATGTTTCTCTTCAAGAAATGATTCAAATTAATTATTAAAGTAGCAGAAGTGTTTACTAAAATATCTAGTTTCAATTGAAGAAATTCAATGGTAGAATAATAGTATAAAGAGAAAATTGTGTTCTAGGATTTGTAGCAAAAAAGTGTGTTAATAATAATCTTATTGTTCTGGAATTGTGCTTAAAATTGCAGTGTAGTTGAATTGCAAATAAGCAGGGTGAATTATGCTCTTTTTGACAATAGTAGTTATGAAATTAGGAAGAGTAAATAAATACGCTATACAACGTATCAAATTAGCACAAATTACATCAGAAATTTTATGGATACTAACTTTCTACCCAAACATTTCATGTGATGTTAATATTATTCGTTTTTAAACACCTTAATGATGGACAAATTATATTTGAAAAGAAAAATATACGCCTAGACTGGGGTTTGAACCCAGGACCTTTGACTTTCCATCTGGAGGCCTAGGTAGCTCAGATGGAAGAGCATTGACATAGAAAGTCAAAGGTCCTGGTTCAAACCCCAGTCTAGGCATATATTTTTCTTTTCAAATATAATTTCATGTGATATCCATAAAGATTTTCTTTATATATCTTCAAAAAAAAATTAATTAGTTGGGAGCAATACAATGTGTTACATGTAAAATTGTAAGTTTTCTGAAATCATGAGTGGGTGCAAGCTCAGGGAATTTGCTCCTGCAAATGAGAATAATAATATAGAACTATTTACCATTTTGTGTATCAAATTTAAAATGAAAATTAGTAGCAAGTCATAAGAAAAATTAGAGAGTTTAATGTTTGGACATTGTATAAGCATATCAATTTGTTGGACTTTTTACACAGTCTATCCTTAAAACTTGTCTTTGAATTGATTTGGAGTTTTTGAGTTTTAATTAGTACCTGTGAATGTTATAATCCAAGGAAATAAAAAAAAAGCTTAATATTTGTTTAGTTTAAGGAAAATTTGTTTAATTCTGTCTATATTTAAATTAATATTTTTTTATTTCTGGATTTATAATAATAATAACAGTAGGAAGACCTGGAGAAGTGTTAATGTAATATAAAATGATAAGATAGAGGACGAAAGTAGAATTTAATTGTAACAGTATACAAAACAGAAAAAGATTAAATTGAATTTGTAATGTGCATAAAGTTATGCCTGCATTACAACAGGCCTTTGCCAGAAGAAATTTGCTAAATGGAGTTAAGGTCCAAGTTATATAAGGCATTATAGGCCGCATGCAAATACATTAGTCTCTACTCAAATTACTTCCAATCACTGGTGAGCTGACTCACCGTGAGCAATTGCTGAGATCGAATTAACGGCCGACTTACCGGTCATGCATGAAAGTTGACATTTTCGTAATATTGGCAACGAATTACCCAGAATTCTCAGCATAAAAACCACTTCCGTTATTTTCGTCTGCTATAGAGGAACACATTTACGCTTGCGTCCCGTAAATAATACCGTATACAACGATGTCTGCATCGTGCAATATTACGCCGATTCTCCTGTTCTTCCAGTTGAATTCTTTGGTAGACTCTATCAAATTCCTCTTCTCCGCGTATACCGAAAACATGATCGAAGTCTTCAAGGTCCGACATCTTGGATAAAGTTGCAAAGGTTTCAACTACATTGGTTACCATCGGTTCCCTTCGGGATTTTCACGATAAGTTTCTATCTTGAGCTATGATCTTAAGGTACCTCGTCAGGTAGCTTACAATTATTATCGCATGAATAGATTTCTGAGTAAGCAAAATGTATTAGGATAAAACTTTCTCAGCAGAGAACGCCTTTTACTGTCTAATGCGTTCAGACGTTCGACCCTATGTCTTGGTGCAGAACTATTGCCCAATATAAACACTTAAAATATGCAAGTACACATCACCCAATTAGAGTTGGAGTTTGAATGAAGATGAATGACCTTTGGAACCGGTATCATGAACACATTCAACTTTATGAGGTGAGATATAAAAACATTTTCTCCAACTCATTTATAGATTGAAAATACCTCATAGTGTTACTTTACTTCCCACTTTAATTTTTATTACATTAACACTATCTATACACCTACAGTGAGTGCCGCGATTTAAGAGATATAAAAGTGGGCCTTGTTGAACTGCTTCTTCAGGAAATAATAATTTATAATGGATTTCTTGGATCTTCTACATACCAGACATACCCCATTAGCCCACCTTCATATGTCTTAAGCCAAGGCAACCACTATAGTGTGGAACCTAAAGCATGAAAACTGCAGTAAGGTGGCATTAGAACATTTTAAAAAAAGAATTTTGCATTTAAATGCATAATAGAAGACAGTGAAATTGTAGAAATTAAAATTATGAGAAAATTTTATTTCTGAATATGGAAATATGCTTAAGAAAGAAATAAGGGAAAAACTTTTAAATGTGTACAATTAATAGGTGTCATTGGAACTACGTAATGAATGTAAAATGTTTTATAAAATCAAGTGGATTCTGGATTATTGGTGTTATAATGTAGGCAATAGCGTAGCTATTATATTGGCAAAACATATCTTATGAAAGCACTCTATCTTATCATTTAATATTATTAAATAAAAAATAATACTTTTATTTCTTGTCAAACATATTTGTAATTGGACAAACGTGAATTAAATAATTTGATGAATAAGAATCAAATGAATCATGAATTCTTCTTACCTCATACATCTATGTTTTTTAACACAGAACTGCAGTATCAGAAAAAAACATCTTTTCCATCTTCAGCTGTTTTTCAGTTGTGAAAACAGCTGAAGATAGAAAATATGTTTTTTTCTGATACTGCAGTTCTGTATTTAAAAAAATAGATGTATGAGGTAAGAAGAATTTACAATTCATCTGATTCTTACTAAGAAAACCTCATAATATAAAAATTGCCAAATTTATTATATTAATTTGATGAATGCCATGACTATTTGTGTTATAACTAGTGCCTGAGCAGTTAGAAGAAATAAGTCTATATAATAGTCTTGCATCTGATAATTTCTAACTTGTTCTATTGGATTTTAAATCTTGGCACAATTGTGATAAATAATAAAGACATATGGTATGTGGATGTGTAAATTATCTCAATTTGTGGTAAAAAAATGGCGGAGTTATGGCTGAAGATGAACACGACTGTGTTTGAAATCGCGATATCATGGAAGCATGAATCCTATGAGGTGAGTTGTTAAAACAAAATGTTCTCCGATGAATTTGAAAAAAAATGAGCTTGGTGTAATTTAGATGTGTACTGCACAATCATTTTTACATCACGCAAACTATTTAAGTATTCTTTTACACTTCTGAATTAAGTATATGTAAAAAAAAAATGTTATAGGGCTTTTGAGAAATATAAACATGCAACTTAACCCATTTGCTTCAGTTTTAAATGTTCAATGCATTTCCCCAGAAACCGGATTTAAGTTACTGTAAATTTTCTCATTGAATTTTTGTACCAGTATGGGACCAGTGTCCATCCAGCACAAAGCACAAATTCTGTAGCTCTGCTCCAAGGCATCATGCCTTAAACCACTCAGCTATGGTGTAGGACTAATTGGCAGAAATGTCAGCCAAAAACTGTATGAACCTAGACAATACAGAAATTTTACGAACAAATGATCATCGGAGGTCTAATATTTTTTTACTTGAAAATGTGACCAGAGTCCTTTATTTCTAGAGCTATAGAACCTGCATTAGAGCAAATATTTTAATAAAATTAAAGTGATTCTTAAATCATCTCACCTCTACACTCCATATTTTTCATGGCACAGGACTGCACAGGTTTTCAACAGTTGGAAATATGGCTGAAGATAGGAACGACTCTTCCTGAAATCATGATCCTTTGCTGTGAAGAATATGTTGTGTATGAGGTGAGATGATTTGACTCATTTTAATTTTATTAATTTGAAAATCTCATAATGTTAATTCCTAAAGTAAGTTTTATGAAATACATTTATTTGTGTGGTTATTTAATAATACACAATTGTATGCAGTTACGGGTATATATATATATATTGAAAAGTAAGATTTGCAAAAGCAAAATGCTATTAATGTTTTTATTATTAATTTAACACTTCTCACTGAAGGATAAATTATATTTGAAGAGAAAAATTTCTTGCCTAGAAACAGAGTCGAACAGGAAAATTATAGAGCTTAATTAATGGTAAAGTTGTTAAATTATTAATGGGAATTAAATTTAATGTTTCTTGACTATAAATGGGGAAGGGGAAATTATAAAGCCTCGGTAGCTCAGTTGGTAGAGCATTTGGCCCAGAAAGCCAAAGATCCTGGGTTCGAGTCTCAGTCTAGGCGAGAATTTGTCTCTTCAAATATAATTTATCCTTCAGTGAGAAGTATTAAATTAATAATAAAAACATTAATAGAAGCCCTACGGCTTTATAAAGTAGTGTTAAATTCCCAATTAATGTCTTCTTAACTAAGAGGTCACCATATGCAAAGATAGAAGCAACGGTTTCAAAGCATTTGGCACGAGGGAATTACAACGTATAAAGAGAAAAATTTGCATCTAGATCGCAACTTGCCTCGGTAGCTCAGTTGGTAGAGCATTTGGCTCAGAAAGCCAAAGCCAAAGGTCCCGCGTTCGAGTCTCGGTCTAGGCGAGAATTTTTCTCTTCAGATATAAAATGCTATTAATTTAATGTCATAAAAAAGTGAAGATTACTTTACACATCCACCTGCCACATATATCGGTTAAATGTTACCATCATAACAGAAGAATTGGATGCGTGAGGGAATAGATGTGGCGGCTTCGGTGTTATATTTTAAAAACTGTTGTGGTTGATTTATGTGCACAAATTAGTCAAATTTAATGTAATGACATCATACATACTGAGAGTATAAAAAAATTAAAAGCCATGTACTATTGAAAATGTTGCATCATTTTTCCTTTTTTTTCTCAAGTATATGAAGTAATATGTGGTTGTGTAAACTCTTGGATTTAGGAATTTGTTGGTAAATAAGGTTAACAATAAAATGTATCAGTTGTATTTTGTTGTTCTATAATTATTCTCCTACTGTATCCTTTCAATAACTCAATTCTAAATTTCTTGTCCCTTCAGTTTCCCTCTGCATTTCGTACTACCATATTTTACGGACTACAAGATGCACTTTTTCTTTGAAAAATTGCCTCCAAAATTCAGGTGTGTCTTATACTAGAAATTAATATAAAAATGTCCAGTGTTTGATTTAAAATTCCCACTAGTCTTAAAAATGGCCATATATTCGATGTCGCAGGAAACCTATCTTTATCTGGCAACATTGGATTCAACTGGCAGCAGCAGTGCACCGATGCGACAAACGTGAGTTGCGAGGATTCATAAGCTTGCTAACACTGTCTCTCTTCTGTCCCGCCATCACAAACCCAGAACACTAACTTATGGATGTGTCAATGCAGTCTACGATGCAAGTGCACTTGGAACAAATGTATGATGGATGAAACCCAACACGAACTCATGCCGAAGGGAGCTTTAAAACGACATACAAGTGTGTCAGTGGATAAAAAAGTCATCTAGAGTGAGAGAAGGCATTATTGTTAAATCTTACAAGAAGTGCGGCGTAAGTAACGCTCGCGATGGCAATGAAGACCATCCTATATATGAAGAGGACAACGATGACGACGAAGAATAAGAAAGTTCAGATGACAATTTTTCAGGGATTCTAAAGATCAGAACAGTTTTAGAAACTAAGATTTTTTTTAGTCTGGCTTTGCAATCTAATAATAAAAATGGTAAAAATGTTTTTTTTAATTGCTTAAAATTTAAGGTGCGTCTTATAGTCCGTAAAATATGGTAATTGTAATTTGATTTGGATTTTCAAAAAATGTGTTCCTTCCATGGTATCTTTACCTTGTCGTGGTGGAGTGGCTTGCGTGCTTAAATGATCCTGAGAGCTATGCCGGCGGTAGCATTGCTGCCGATAGGGTTACCCATGCCGAACTGGTTGAAGGTGATAAGCCAGACGAAAAAAGTACCTTGGTCGAAAGAGTGATGATCTTTCACCGTAAAAATACAACCGTCAAGAAATGTGGACATGGGTTCAACTGGGGTAAAATTTTCCGGAGGTCATATAGTCCCCCATTCGGATCTCCAGGCGGGGACTACTTCAGGGAACCCATGCCAAAGGCTCAAACACAGGGACATGTTCCTAGGAACATGGAATGTTAGGACTTTATACAATAGCGGGGCACTAGATATATTAATGCGGGAATTAGATAAATCACCCTTGGATATAGTTGCTTTACAGGAAGTTGGCCAGGAGAAGGTAGTCAGGAATCAGGAAGCTTTGCATTATACTATGGGGGTGCAGAAAGACCTGCATTTGGAATGGGTTTTTTAGTCAGAAGGAGGATCCTATCCGCTATCCGAGATATTAAGTTTGTTAGTGATAGGATATCATACATAATTCTAAAGGGTAAACAACATGATTTTATAATTGTAAATGTACATGCTCCCACAGAGGATAAAGATGAAGGATGAGTTCTATGAAGAATTAGAATGCTTATTTGATAGTCTTTCACGATATCATATGAAAATTGTCTTAGGAGATTTTAATGCAAAACTGGGGCGGGAAGATATATTCAACCAACAATAGGCAAATTTAGTCTTCATGAAGATAGTAACGACAATGGGGTTAGATTAGTCACATTTGCCACATCGAAGAATCTCATTGTTAAGAGCACAACATTTCAGCATAAGGATATTCATAAATACACCTGGACATACCCAGATGGAGAAACTCGGAACCAGATAGATCATATATTAGTGGATAAACGCTGGCACAGTAGCATCATCGATGTTAGATCAGTTAGAGGGACAGACTGCAATTCGGATCATCATCTGGTAAGAGTGAAAATCAGACAACGGCTATCGCTTATGAGAGGAACAAAAGCTAAAGATGATTCTGTAAAATTTGAATTAAAAAACTTGAAAAATGATGAAATGCGGCAAGAATACCAAATCAAAATTGCTAATAGATTTGAAGTACTGGAATCTTCAGATGACAATGTGGCAAACGAAGAAGAAACTGATATAAATGAAGAATGGGAGGCTATAAGAGATACTATTAAATTGTCAGCATCAGAAAGCATTGGTTGTTTAAAAAAGAGGCAAAACAAGAAATGGTTTGATGAGGAATGTGCCGACATTGTAAAGAAAAGAAAGCTAGCAAAAAATGAAATGGTTACACGAGCCAAATGAGGTAAATTTAGAGCAATTGGGTAGTATTAAACGGGAAATCACCAAGTTACTAAAGAGTAGAAAGAGGAAATATTTGAGAGAGAAGATTAATGATCTTGAAATGAATGCAAAAAATAGGAACATTAGAGAATTATATCAGGGAATTAGTATAGAGAAGAAAGAATTTCAGGTTAGAACAAACTAATTCGGAATGAAAATGGGGACATGATTGCAGATTCCAGGAGTATATTAAATAGATGGAAAAGTTACTTTAATCAGCTATTAAATGTACATATAGAACAGGACATCGAGGAGGATAATTTACAGACAGCAGAAATGCTAGTTGCAGAAACCAAATGCATTAGAGGTTGAAATTGCTCTATGATTACGTCACCGATAATAATCAGAGAGAAAGAGAAAAAATGATGAATGTTAACATTGATTTTGCTTTACCTATCCTTTCTAATTTGACACATTGTATTTCCCGGTATTTCCATTCAAAACGGCAATGCTAGCAAGTGTAACCAACATTATTATTATTATTACATATGACATATAATTTAAAATAAATACTTTGAAAATTCATAGGAATGATGAGCATAATTCTTCATTTGATTTTGTATACCTATAAAATATTTTGTAGCTCTCCTTAATTAAATAATGAGGTGACATATATTACATACTAGTTACTAATTAAATGCTTTATTTGCCGTATATGTAGTTGTTTATTGGTAGCCACATTTATTTCCAGACTACAATTTCAGTACCACCAACATACATTCACCAAAGGTTCATATTATATTTATGCAATTTCATTTTAACATTTGTTTATTATTTTATTATATATATAAAATTACCGATAACTGAACTGAAATATAGATAAGGAGTTCTTTTTTTATAATTTTGATTGGATTATCATAATTTTTTATATTGGTAAGATGCTGTAACGGTTATAAGAAACTGTCATGCGCGCCAAATTCATCACTACCTTCTTGGTTTAACTTGTGAACATAGAGCTTGTGAAGAATAAAGTAAGTTCGTGAAAAATAAACTGCATTATCGTTATTATCAGGTGTTTGATTATAAGTAAAGTGGTAATTATTTACTTGTCAACTAACGATTTCATTCAATCTGAATCGTTCAAATGAAAATATATCTTAAAAGCTAAATGCCGAAATTCAATGTGTTCTTTGTGAGAAACATCAGTTAGTAATATTACTGATTGGTGAGATGTTTCTACTTGTATAATTGTAATGTACCTCTGCTTTTAGTGCATATACTGATGTAATACATTTTTACTGTAAATATTGTCTATGAAGGCAAAGATGCGAGTTCAAAGATCCACATACTATCCTCATTTAGTGGTGTGAGGATTAGGTGAGGTCTAATCATATGACCCAGTCAACTTCAATCAGGTAAATTCCTGGTGCTCAATTTATTCTACAAGCTGGAAGTTCAGGGGTTGAAGTCCCAATGGGGTCAGGATTTTTAAATTGGCCTAAAACTTCTGGTGGTACCATGATCATGGGGTCAACCAAGTCTCTAACAAAAATGAGGACTTGACGTTCAAATAACATACTGTATGCTTTTCCATACAACATTCATAAGACACCGTTGCACTACGTACTTTATCCATTTTTACTATGGTCATCATGCAGGGTTGACAACCCAATGATATCTAGTGCCAATTGTCTAGTGAAGGTGGGAGCCTTAACATATTTTTTTAAAGGCATTTTAAGGTTTGTAGTGAGATCACTTTACTTTTACCTGCCCATTTTAGATGTATCTCCAGGCTGGTCAGGACATAGTGAGTAGTAAAGGTTTTATGGAAAGAGCAAATGGAAAATTATGTAGATTATGAAACAGTGATATGTTTTAAAGAATAAATTTGAGTTAAATAATTTTCATCTACTTTACTAACATGATCTGAAGAAGATTTTCAGGCTGTAGGCCATGTTCGTGAGGCTTGTAGTTCCCTGATGTTTTGCCAGAGACTGCGCCTGGTATCCTCAAGGGAGTCTCAAGACAACCCTTGAGGATGCCAGTCGCAGTCTCTGGCGAAACGTTGGGGAACTACAAGCTTCACGACCACGGCCTACAGCCCGAAAATCTTTTTCAAGATCATCATAGCAACCCTGGCCATGAAAGTCTATGTCAATACATTACTAAGCTTTATTTTAATTAACAAGTCATGTTTGTAAGATCTCCTCATATTCAAATATTTTTTCTGCTACTAGAATCAAGTTTGATTTTTCAGAATGGGTAATAGAATGTAGAACAAGTGATTCCAATAATTGAAAATGCTTTAAGATCCCAAGCATGTTCAAATTAGCCTGGGAGTGGTGGCATTTTCCAACCCCACATGATTTTAAGTTCTAAGAATTAGTATTAATTCTTGAAATATGTCACTCTGTGTCCACATACCTGCATTCTTCCCCTTTTGTTTGATGTCAATAACCTCAACCTTGAAGCACAAATTCTAAAGATATGAATAAAAATATCCAGTGGTGTGGTGACAGGATCCCATTCTCCCTCAACTCGACCCTTAAGTTTGTGTAGATTACAGTCAAGTTGTTGTAAAAAACTGTATTTCATAAGTGCAGCATAATTTGTGTAAAATGGCTCAACTGCACTTCTTCTAGTGCTTGATTTTTTATTTATATTGTTGTAAACTATAGCTCTTCTTCTGTATTAACTAACATTATTTAATGCTTTAAACTTTTTCAAACAATTTTTATAACATTATTAGACAATTTTTAAGTATTTATTTAAATATGCAAATCACAATATTATGACACTGTTAGACAATATTATGATGCTATTTTCACCGAGTATATTATTTAGTCTATGATTTTTCTATCGCTGTTTTGGGTTATCGCTGGTTGGATCAGCGTTAGGGAGTGATAAGTAAGTGTACACCCATTTTTAATAAACGTTTGGTAATTTTAATATTATTAATATATATTTTTAACAAAGATTTGGGAATTTATTGCAAATATTAGTAATTTAAATTTTATAGTGACGGATAGTAATCGAGGATGATAATCGATATGTGGTTAGATTGTGAGTTATCGCTGGCTCTATAAAACCTGATGCATGCGCACTGTTGTTCTATTGGACTTTGAAAATATTTCACGTTAGTTTTAAGTGCAGTTTTTCCATGTAAAATTGTCAGTTCATAAACAAAATAGTTTTTGTACTGAAAATGTGTTTGTCACAATAATATAACTACAATAAACAGTGACAGACAATATACATTCAAACATGTAAACATACAAGTCTAAACTGCTGGACAGTACATCAATAACAATATATACTAATAATAATATAGTAATAATAGGCCCAGTAATAATAATAATAAAGTCCACCAGAACCAAATAGAAATACCGCATTGACATATTATGTTTTTATAATAATAATAATAATAAATTTATTATTATTATTAATATATCCCCATACAATTTAAAATTAAATTATATGTAGCAACAATATTAATAAGATAATTATTTATAGAGCCAAAAATGTTTTGAGACAATTATTATCATCGTACATCAAGTGAAAAATTAAAAAAAATAATTCTAGTATCAATTTATGCCCAAAATTAAATTTGATAAACTTTTTAAATCAGTATCTTTCATACATATTTTATTTTACTTATTGTAAATTTGTTAAATATTTTGTTTAAAATCACACAACTATTTTGTAGGCCTCCCATTTGTGTTATTTTTTATTACTTTTATTTTAGTTTAAGTAACAGTAACTTGTACATACATAAATAAAATCAAAATTTCATTTGTAGAGAACACTTTTTGTTTTATTTCTTTGGGTTCTGAAAATCCCCCATACCACCTCTCCCGGGTTAAATAAAGCTTAGTGATACAAGTTCAATTATTCTGATTCAAATTCATAGCCTATTGAAATATTGTTCATTTGATAAGCAACATTAATGTGCTTTTAATTTAGATACAGGTAAGAGAGGAGATGATGGAAGAAGCAATACAAAATGGAACCAGTTCTGTGAACCAAATTCTCATTAAGAAGGATGTGGGAAAAGCTGAACAAAATTGCGAGACTGAGACAAAGGAAGAAAATGATACTGGGAATTCCATTAAAACCGCACATTCAATTAAAAATGGAAAGTTTGAACATGAATAATAATTGTAATAATATTACCACAATGTCACCACATAGCCAGTCTGAGGAGAAATCTATAGGAAATATAGTTTTGGATAATTTTGATCATGAAGAATATCAATATTTAAACCACATTGAAAGAATTTTAAAATGTGGATTCAAGAAAAGTGATCGCACTGGTGTGGGCACTTATTCTTTATTTGGAGCACAAATGCGGTACTCTCTTAGAAATGGTTAGTCTTATATTCTTTCATAATAATTAATAACTAGAATTTAAAGATGGTATTAAAAATAGAAATAATTTCTCAGAATCAATGGTTAGTAAGCTATTCTTATTTAATTATATTATTTTTAGTCCGAACATCTTACCTCATTATTAATGTTGATTTGTTTTTGAACATGTTTCAAAACAATTCTGTTTTATCGTCAGCTTTTCCAGTCATTATTAATGTTGATTAATAATGAGGTAAGATGTTCGGACTAAAAATAATATAATTAAAATAACCTCAAAATATAACTTCCTAAAATTAAATATTAAGCTATTCTTATCTTTGAGTTCATTGAAATATACCTCTTTAATATAAGATATATTAAACCTCATAGTGATTTATTCCTATAAAAGTTCTCTTTGAAGTCCACCGCTGTGGTCTTGAGGTAGCGTGTTGCCTTGTCATGCAGCGGGCCCGGGTTCGATCCCCGGTCGGAACATTTTTTCTGGGTGAGGTTTTTCCTCACCTGTAAGACATATGTCAGGAAAACTTTAAGGCCCAAACGCTCCCCGAAATCATATGGCCATCGCAGTCATCATCATTCATATTCATCTTAGATTAAGTTTAGGATTAGGGACTCTCCTGGCACACGACTATCATCATCATCATCACCCATCATATCATCGGAAAACGTAACCCTGCCTTCCAGGTGCCCCAACCTCAGAAGTGGGTTGCAAGTATGCCAATGCCAGCAGAGAATACCAGGAATGTCGAAATACAACCTGGGGCATTTGCAAAAAAAAAAATTCTCTTTGATATAGCTTATGTTAGAATTAATAGTTTCTTCCTGAGCCGGGATCTGAACTCTGGACATTTAGCTTTACATGTTGATGTTCTATCATTTGAGCTATCCAGGAATCTTAAACTTTTATAGGAAAAAATCACTATGAGGTTTAATTTAAGATTAAATTAAAATACTTCATACCTCACCTCATATCCAGTCTTCTAATTATACTGCAGTTTCAAAGCCTTGGCAGCTTCATCTTCAGTAATATCTCGTTGACTGATGTTATGTCGATTGGAAGAACAGTTCTTTCGATTGACATAACATCAGTCGATGAGATATTACTGAAGGTGAAGCTGCCAAGGCTTTGAAAACTGCAGTATAATTAGAAGACTGGACATGAGGTGAGGTATGAAGTATTTTAATTTAATCTTATCCAGGAATCTCTCTATCGATGCACAAATTTTTCTCTCTGTAATCCAATCTTGTTCCAGTAGTAGTGAAACTTCATTCACAACACAATTGGATTCCTTCTAAATAAAGAAGACATTATGATGGGATTTTACACTGTTATGAACTATGTATGTTCATAATATGTATATTAATTTAATGTACACAGGCAGACTTCTTTAGCAATAATTAAGACATTTTGGCTGTACATTCTTACCCCTTATGGTTGTTTTTGTCGAACATATGTTTCAACGCTGCTGAGCCCCATCGTCAGCAATTACAGACTCTGTATTAAAAAAAAAATTCTTTAGCAATGTTTACAGATAGCTTGTCTATGTATATTAAATCATAAACACCCTATGTTAAAAAAATTCTTTTAAATACTTTTTTAGGTATCTTTCCATTATTGACTACAAAACGAGTATTCTGGCGTGGTGTAGTGGAAGAGCTGTTATGGTTTATTCGAGGCTCTACCAATGCCAAAGAACTCCAAGAGAAGAATATTCATATTTGGAATGGCAACAGTTCTAGGGAATACCTAGATTCGATAGGTTTTACTGATAGAGTGGAAGGTAAAATTGATGCAATTTATTTTCCAGCTTTAAAATACTGATTGCATTTTTTGAAAATAAAAAAAAATTGATTACTTCTTTGATATATATTTCTAACACATGATTGCTGTGATAATTCATTTGATATAAATTGGGTATGGAAACCTTTGAGATACCCTTTGGAATGAAGCTAGAATTAGACGAAAATTTTTCCTCTCTCTTATATAATGTGTTATAGGCTATTGAAGCTTGGACACAAAGTTCCATGAGAAGATAGGATGGCTATCCCCAGACTCGACCAACTTTACTTCCAAAAAAATGATTTTTTTTAATGCCACCATGTCAATTCAACATTCTGGTTTTCTCTCCTGGCATGGAGTTTTTGTAACCCACTTCTGAGGTTGAAGCACCTGGAAGGCAGAGTTAAGCTGCCCTGATGATACATGTTAGGTGATGATGATGGTAATGATGTGCCAGGAGAGGCCTTAATCCTAAACTTAATGAATATAATATTTAATTTTAGGAAGTTATATTTTGAGGTTATTTTAATTATATTATTTTTGGTCTGGACATCTTACCTCAATATTAATGTTGATTTGTTCTTGGACATGTTTCAAAACAATTCTCTGTTTTATCTTCAGCTTTCCCAGACTGGTTTTATTTATGTTTGCATTATGCCGGATGTCGATGTCAGCTCCATCCTGTGGTTGGCCAAAGAACCTCCAAACAAGGTCACCCTCCATCGGAATATCAAAATTCATAACTCTGTTTCTGTTCTTTGAATATAAATTTTTTCCCAAATAGTCAGCTCGTTTGTATTTTCTAACTGTTTTAATAATTTAGTGTCTGAATTTATATTATGTTTTTCAGACCAAACATGAGCAGCAACTGCAGATTTTTCAATTTCTCCATTTTTAATATTCTTATATGTGTTCTTTGGTTCTAATTTTTAGGTTTCTTTTTGTTTTCCCTATATATATCTTTTCACAACCCATGCATTCAATTTGATATATTCCTGACTTTTTATTTTTATCAGTTTTTTCATTTTTGTTGGTTTTTATTAGTTTATTTTAAACTGTAGTTATTTTTTGGTGCTAATTTAATATTAAACTTCTCAAATATATTTTGAAATTTATTATGTACCCAGGGGTGATATGTGAATTTCCTATATTTTTTCATAGGTGGTTCTTCTTTTTCAAGATTACTTCTGTTTATCATTTTTTGTTTTTTATACTTTTCTATCCTTTTTTGTACCATTTTTTCATCAAACCCATTTTCTCTTGCTACTTTGATTATGTGTTTTTTCTCATGTTTAAATTCTTCTTCGTTTAAGGGTAAGTTTACCAATCTATGAGTTAAACTATTAAATGCTGCTAATTTAAATCTCCAGTCCTCAGTTGTCCAGATATTAACTTGTTATGTAGATAGTAGTCCACCGCTGTGGTCTCAAGGTAGCATGCTGCTTTGTCACGCAGCGGGCCCAGGTTCGATCACCGGTCGGGGCAGTTTTTCTGGGTGAGGTTTTTATTGGGGTTTTTCTTCACCTGTAAGACAAATGTCAGAAAAACTTTAAGGCCCAAACGGTACCCGAAATCATATGGCCATCATCATCCTTCACCGGTGTGGAAAGCAATGGGAAGCTACCACACCTACAATTCCCTAGTAAAGCTGCAAGCATAGCATGAAAATTCTATGATTGCAGTGAAGGACCTGCCTTCGGGCAGAATTACTGTGGATGGATGGATATAGATAGTAGTCAAACACCTTACTGCTGATATACATGACTCATCCCCAGTAGTTAAGTTCACAAAATTAGAAATTGAAATAAAATAATTATTACAGGAGGCCAAGGCCCGACATCGGGCTGTAGCACCATAGAAGAAGAAAATTAAATGTTATTGACTAGTTTTAAAATATAATTTTAATAACCAATCATAAATCCAAAAATAAATCAATTGATTTAAAAAAATTATAGATGTTTTGATACCTTGGTTATCTATGAGAAACTCGTCTATCCAAAGCAGTTTAACAAATTTTGTCATATGTAAAAAATCAAAACTTGAGGACATCACAAAAACATGAAATTATAATTGGCAATAAATGAGAATTGTCTGAAAGCCCAAATTTTTGCCAAATTCTGAGAATATGCACAGACAGAATTTATAAGCCTCAGTAAGAAGTCTAAATTTATTTCACAGGAAAAACTAGACATTTATAATATTTGAAGAGAAAAAATTATATGCTCAGACTGGGGTTTGAACCCAGGACCTTTGGCTTTCTAGGCCAATGCTCTACCACTGAGCTACCTGAAAAAACTCCAATCTAAATGCAAATTTTTCTCTTATACATCGTTAATTCCCGATCATTGAATGTTACGAGCAATTTGCTCGATCATGCAAATGGCAGCTTTTTGTTTAAGAAGACATTTATTGGGAATTTAAACACTACTTTATAAAGCCAGTAGGGCTTAATTTGGTGTTTTTATTATTAATTTAACACTTCTCACTAAAGGCTAAATTATATTTGAATAGAAAAATTAAACATTTAAATAAGTTAATTTTTTAACATCTATCTGTCTAAATTTATTTCAATATGTAATAATATCTTTCTCATTTGCTAGGAGATCTTGGTCCTGTGTATGGATTCCAGTGGCGACATTTTGGGGCCATATATAAAGATGTGGACACAGATTACACTGGACAAGGAGTTGACCAATTGAAGGAAGTGATTGAGAGAATCAAAAACAAACCAGATGATCGACGCATCATTATGTGTGCGTGGAATCCTATTGACATTCCAAAAATGGCACTGCCACCTTGTCATTGTCTCGTTCAGTTTTATGTCGCTGGCAATGAGCTTTCTTGCCAACTTTATCAAAGATCTGCCGACATGGGACTTGGAGTTCCATTTAACATTGCTAGTTATGCATTACTGACATGCATGATTGCAAAAGTAACAGGTCTACAGGTAATTAAGCTAAATTGTGTTAAATACTCTTTTTTTAATTTGGATAAACTAATTAATTTAACCAAACTGATAATAGTTCTTGCATTATCTAAAAAAATTAATAAAAATTCAATATTAGAAATGTGTATTTACAATTGTTGTGCTTCGGATTCCATGGATCAATGTCTTTTATGTCAATTTATGTACCATTTTTATACAAAAGAAATAAAAACCAAAAATTGCAAAGACAGGGAAAACAGAAATATATCTTTTTTTGTGAACCGTGTTTATAGATATTCTGGCATTGATTAATGCTGTACTATTTTCTTTATTCAATGCCACCACACTGTCATTTCGACATTCTGGCATTCTCTCCTGGCATGGCGTTATTGTATGATCTTAGATGTAGAATCTCTTTGATAAAATATTATGTTTTAACATATACTATAATTTGTCAGCCATGGTGGGCTAGTGGTTATGTTCCTTGCCTCTATAGTCTGCCCATAGAATCTGTAGAGAAGCTGTTTGAAATAAGCCATCTATGCAGGAGGTTGACAAAAATGCACGGCGAATGAGGCCACAGAAGTAACATGCAGGAGGGAGAACAGATCATGTAACATTATTTATTTCGGTCTTGAGCTTCAAGCGAGAAAGATATCTAGTCGAAAAGCGAGCAAATTTCTCTACACATTCCACGGACAGACAGTAGTTCCGAGGGACATGTGATCAAACTCGGCCATGGTCAATGGATTTTTTAGGATGGAAAAATCCAAGGGAGAGACTATAAGCCATGGGTCCAGAGTCTGAAGATTTTCAGGCTCATGAAAGAACTGCAAGCCTGAATAAAAAGGCTTCTGTGCAAAATTTAACTGACCTTCATCCAAGTAATACCTTAGTTGCCTATTAGATGTCTCATTGAGGTGATGTACTAACCATACGTCATTCATTGACATATATAGGTAAATGAACATAAGTAAATTATTATGTAGATAGGAAATAACACTATGAGGTTTTTTTAATATTGTTATTTTTTTCTTTCACTTACCTCATACTTCATAACTCCCAGCAAAGCCAGGGTTTCGTCACATCATTTGTGACATTCTCAATGCTGTTTCACGTTCATAACTGACGTCCAACGGATAGAAGGCCGTTGGATGTCAGTTGTGAACGTGAAACAGCATTGAGAATGTCACAAATGATGTGACGAAACCTGGGTTTGCTGGGAGTTATGAAGTATGTGGTGAGTGAAAGAAAAAATAAACAATATAACTAAATTAATATTTAATTTTAGGAAGTTATATTTTGAGGTTATTTTAATTATATTATTTTTGGTCTGGACATCTTACCTCAATATTAATGTTGATTTGTTCTTGGACATGTTTCAAAACAATTCTCTGTTTTATCTTCAGCTTTCCCAGACTGGTTTTATTTATGTTGCATTATGTTGCACCACCTGGATGTCGATGTCAGCTCCATCCTGTGGTTGGCCAAAAGAACCTCCAAACAAGGTCACCCTCCATCGGAATATCAAAATTCATAACTCTGTTTCTGTTTCTTCTGAATATAAATTTTTTCCCAAATAGTCAGCTCGTTTGTATTTTCTAACTGTTTTAATAATTTAGTGTCTGAATTTATATTATGTTTTTCAGACCAAACATGAGCAGCAACTGCAGATTTTTCATTTCTCCATTTTTAATATTTCTTATGTGTTCTTTGGTTCTAATTTTTAGGTTTCTTTTTGTTTTCCCTATATATATCTTTTCACAACCCACGCATTCAATTTGATATATTCCTGACTTTTTATTTTTATCAGTTTTTTCATTTTTGTTGGTTTTTTTTTATTAGTTTATTTAAACTGTAGTTATTTTTTGGTGCTAATTTAATATTAAAACTTCTCAAATATATTTTGAAATTTATTATGTACCCAGGGGTGATATGTGAATTTCCTATATTTTTTTTCATAGGTGGTTCTTCTTTTTCAAGATTACTTCTGTTTATCATTTTTTGTTTTTTATACTTTTCTATCCTTTTATGTACCATTTTTTCATCAAACCCATTTTCTCTTGCTACTTTGATTATGTGTTTTTTTTCTCATGTTTGAAATCTTCTTCGTTTAAGGGTAAGTTTTACCAATCTATGAGTTAAACTATTAAATGCTGCTAATTTATGTCCAATTGGATTGAACCCTGTTGATTTTATAAAAATTTTCCGTATGAGTTTCTTTCCTATGAATCCTGAATTCAATTTTTCTTTTTTCTTCGTTTCTGACCAATTTAAGATCCAAAAAAGGTATTTGTTTATTGTCTTCTATTTCTTTGGTGAATTTAATGTTTGTACTCTGTAAATTTAATAGTTTTAGGGAATCTTCTACATGTTTTTCTTTAACAATACAAATTATATCATCAACATATCTACTCCAAAATTTAAACATTGTGGGGATGTGCTTTAGTGATTTTACATTCAAAATCGCTCATAAATAAAATTTGCCAGGAAAGGTGATAATGGGTTTCCCATTGAGAGCCCTGATTTTTGTCTATAGAAACTCCCATTGAATGTAAAAAAACATTTGATCAATGCATAACGCAGTTAATTTCAAATAATCTTTCTTTGATCCTCTCTGTCTATGTTGTTTTTTCTTAACCAATTGTTCAATATCTCCAAAGTTTTTTGTTTCGGTACATTTGTGAATAGTGAAAACTACATCAAAACGAAACCAACCTATCTGTGGGTTCAATTTCCACTTTTCTAATTTCTTAACTAATTCCAATGAATTTTCAATCTGCAGACTTTCAAAATTATTAATTCTTTTAATTGATTATTCAGCCATTTCGAAATTTGTAGGTTGGTGATCCAATATTGTTAATTATTGGCCTCATTTTGTTTCCCGTTTGTGAATTTTTGGAAGTCCATGTATATTAGGGTTCTTCGGGTTGCTTACTTTTAATTGAAATTTTTCTTTCTTGGATAGAATTTTAACATTTTTAAAACAGTTTTCCACTTTTTTTATGGTTTTTGGTAGGGGGTCATTCTTAATTTTTTCATACTCTTTTTCTTTCAAAAGTTCTTCCATTTATTTTGATAATCTTCTTTGTCCAGAATTATAATTAATATAATAACAATAACAGCAAACAACAAAAAATTTTGGAGAACAAATTACTAAAACTAGAAAAGAATAAACACTTTGAAATGATCAGTAATCTGGATATTGAAATTTATTTGTTACATATCAAATTGTCTAAAATATTAGGAAACATCATGTGGGAAAACCTAGAAAATAAATTTTTCACTTTGTTGAACATAACCATGAAAAAGAAAATTGAGAAACAAAAGACAAAGATAAATAATTTGTTAACTAAATCAAAGGGAAAGAAGAATACATCAAATAAAATCAAACATCAGAATAAAACCAGAAATGAAGAAAAATCAGAATCCACCAGAAATTATGTTAAAAAATTTTTCAAAGGCAACCTTTAACCTAAAGAGAGACAAAATTGTTAGAAAACGGTCTAAAAAACAGCAATAGATTATTCCAATAGAATAGAAGAATACATAGTGGACATTGAAAATTCAATAGAAGGGTTAGTTACAGAAGAAAAAATAATCATCAGAAAAAAATGTGAAGAAATTTTGAATAAAATAAAGAATACAAATAAAAACCCAGTTTGTAAGGGGAATTTAAAAAACACTAAAAGAAATAAATAACAAAAATGTTGTATATACAAAATCAGATAAGGGTAACCAAATTATAATTCTGGACAAAGAAGATTATCAAAATAGAATGGAAGAACTTTTGAAAAAAGAAAAAGAGTATGAAAAAATTAAGAATGACCCCCTACCAAAAACCATAAAAAAAAAAGTGGAAAACTGTTTTAAAAATGTTAAAATTCTATCCAAGAAAGAAAAATTTCAATTAAAAGTAAGCAACCCAAGAAACCCTAATATACATGGACTTCCAAAAATTCACAAACCTGGGAAACAAAATGAGGCCAATAATTAACAATATTGGATCACCAACCTACAAAATTTCGAAATGGCTGAATAATCAATTTAAAAGAATTAATAATTTTGAAAGTCTGCAGATTGAAAATTCATTGGAATTAGTTAAGAAATTAGAAAAAGTGGAAATTGAACCCACAGATAGGTTGGTTTCGTTTGATGTAGTTTCACTATTCACAAATGTACCGAAACAAAAAAACTTTGGAGATATTGAACAATTGGTTAAGAAAAAACAACATAGACAGAGAGATCAAAGAAGATTATTTGAAATTAACTGCGTTATGCATTGATCAAATGTTTTTTACATTCAATGGGAGTTTCTATAGACAAAAATCAGGGCTCTCAATGGGAAAACCCATTATCACCTTTCCTGGCAAATTTATTTATGAGCGATTTTGAATGTAAAATCACTAAAGCACATCCCACAATGTTTAAATTTTGGAGTAGATATGTTGATGATATAATTTGTATTGTTAAAGAAAAACATGTAGAAGTATTCCCTAAAACTATTAAATTTACAGAGTACAAACATTAAATTCACCAAAAAAATAGAAGACAATAAACAAATACCTTTTTGGATCTTAAATTGGTCAGAAACGAAGAAGAAAAAAGAAAAATTGAATTCAGGATTCATAGGAAAGAAACTCATACGGAAAATTTTATAAAATCAACAGGGTTCAATCCAATTGGACATAAATTAGCAGCATTTAATAGTTTAACTCATAGATTGGTAAACTTACCCTTAAACGAAGAAGATTTTAAAACATGAGAAAAAACACATAATCAAAGTAGCAAGAGAAAATGGGTTTGATGAAAAAATGGTACAAAAAAGGATAGAAAAGTATAAAAAACAAAAAATGATAAACAGAAGTAATCTTGAAAAAGAAGAACCACCTATGAAAAAAAATATAGGAAATTCACATATCACCCCTGGATACATAATAAATTTCAAAATATATTTGAGAAGTCTTTAATATTAAATTAGCACCAAAAAATAACTACAGTTTAAATAAACTAATAAAAACCAACAAAAATGAAAAAACTGATAAAAATAAAAAGTCAGGAATATATCAAATTGAATGCATGGGTTGTGAAAAGATATATATAGGGAAAACAAAAAGAAACCTAAAAATTAGAACCAAAGAACACATAAGAAATATTAAAAATGGAGAAATTGAAAAATCTGCAGTTGCTGCTCATGTTTGGTCTGAAAAACATAATATAAATTCAGACACTAAATTATTAAAACAGTTAGAAAATACAAACGAGCTGACTATTTGGGAAAAAATTTATATTCAGAAGAACAGAAACAGAGTTATGAATTTTGATATTCCGATGGAGGGTGACCTTGTTTGGAGGTTCTTTGGCCAACCACAGGATGGAGCTGACATCGACATCCAGGTGGTGCAACATAATGCAACATAAATAAAACCAGTCTGGGAAGCTGAAGATAAAACAGAGAATTGTTTTGAAACATGTCCAAGAACAAATCAACATTAATATTGAGGTAAGATGTCCAGACCAAAAATAATATAATAAACTAAATTAGCTTGGTAAGGAACTCCCACTGGAGGAACACCCATGTTTCCAAGAGGGACAATTGGGGTATATACGGGGTGAATCATAAATATGGCTATACGTTTGATTGCATTGTGTGATGAAAATATTACCATTATAGGAAATATGAAATTACCGTTGGAAAGGTAATTATTCAAATTACAACATTGGAATAAAACAAAACAGTGTAGAACTTACTTAATTAGTCAAAATGGCATTGAATATGCAACAGCAAATTACAATTGCTGCATGGGCAATAACATATGCTAATGATCGTGAGGCCGCCAAGATGGGCAAGACATGAGTTTAACATAGCATTGCAGCCGTCGACTGTGGGGAGAGCGGAGAAAACGACGGCTGGAAATGAGAAGGATGCAGAAAATCAAACCTCCTGGAAGGCCTCGCATTAGCACTGATGCAGAGAAACAACGAAGAGAATTGTGGAGGTGTTCGACACTAGCCCACAAAAATCAACCCGCCAAGCTGCATGTGAGCAGTGGATTTGTTTTGTTTTGTTCTATTGTTGTAATTTGAAGGATTCCGTTTCCAATGATAACGTCATATTTCCTTTAATAATAATATTTTCGTCACAAAATGCGATCAAACGTATAGCCATATTTCTGAATCACTCTGTACATATATAATTTACATTTAATATTTTTAAAAAGTAATAGTATGAATTTCATTTAATAATCATTAAAGAATGGGATATTAATATCTTCCCTCATAAATTATGAGGTGTGCTGTTATTTTCTGATTCTTTAATGATTATTACAAATTACAGCTGTTGGCCCAATCATCTAGTACTATGATACTTGCCTGGGGAATGTCAAAGGATAATAAAGTTCAAACTTATCTTGAGTAAATGGAATTTTTAGAGTATAAAAATCTTGAATATGAAAGAGACTGCTGATTAAAATTTGTCAGTCATTTCATATCCAGCAATTACAACATTAACGACAAGCTATTATTAAAGAGCAGCCATCGTTAATATAATCTACCCATCAATTACTACTATTACATAATCAATTCACTAACAAATAAAATAGATTTTAACAGAAAGAGATATCTTCTTTTTATACAACTTTAAGTAGTACTGCATTCTGACTCAGGTGGTAGCATGCCTACTTCCTGACTAGTGGGCCAGATTGAAAATTTTTAATGATAAAATCTTGAAATGAGTACCTTATATTGTCAACTGAAATAAACTTCTGTTTAAATACTTTGTCAAAGAAATAATTTTAACAATCTACATCAAAACCTCAACATTGATTCACCATGAATTTTAAAAGTACTGGTTGTTAAATTAATTTAATTGTAATTACATGGTTAGGATGGGAGGTGATATACCATTTTTAACACTTTGAGTCCGGCGGTGATACTAGTATCACGGCATTTAAATGACACTGAAGCCAGAAAAAATTAAATCCCTCGACATGCCTGTGCCGGCAGAGGTATTTAATTTTTTCCAGCTTCAGTGTCATTTAAATGCTGTGGTACTAGTACCACTGCAGGACTCAAAGTGTTAATCACTAGATTGTGCACCAGATTCCTGCATTAAATTACAAATCCCCTCTGCAGAACATATGTTGAGAAGGCATGTGGTACTGTTGATGGGGATGTTAAGCCTGGAGGTCCCCTTGGTTACTTTTTGAAATGAGTGCCAGCACTAGATTTCACCTTCTCCCGTTTTTTATAATATACTTTACACTACTATCTACCTATATATCTAAAATGGTGTAGCCCACAGTTGAGCCATAGCCTCTCCTTTGAAAGTAGTTACTAGACAATTCTTAGTTACCTTATTTGCTCATAGATAGCAGGCAGTCAACACACCGACCCAATGAGACATCTATCAGGCAGCTAAGGTATTACTAGGATGTTGTTGGTAAATTTAGCTTAGAGGCCTCTTTATTCAGGCTTAAGGATCTTTTACAAGCCTGAAAAATCTTCAGACTTGGAACCCATGGCTTAAAGTCCCTCCCAGAGGACCTGCTCCTTGGATTTTTCCATTGTAAAAAATCCATTGACCCCGACCGGGTTTGAAGCCGCCATCCTCGAAACCAGAAGTAAGGAGCATAACCATTAGTCCAATGCAGTCAATAACTTTATACTAACACATAGACATACGTAAATTAATGAGTCATTTTTACATCATACCATATTTCATGTTTCTTTAAACACAGGAACTCTTTCTCATTTTCAACCGACATTATGACATAATATGAGTCATAAATGTCAGTTGAAAATGAGAGCTGGTTCTCTTGAAAACTTGTTCCTGTGTTTAAAGAAACATTTTTACATGTTACCTCATATTTCATGACTCATTAATTTACAAATTAAGAACCTCATATTTAATTTTAGGAAGTGATATTTTGAGGTTATTTTAATTATATTATTTTTAGTCTCATCATCTTACCTCAAAATTAATGTTGATTTGTTCTTGAACATGTTTCAAAACAATTCTGTTTTATCGTCTGGACAAGCTGATGATAAAACAGAATTGTTTTGAAACATGTCCAAGAACAAATCAACATTAATATTGAGGTAAGATGATCAGACTAAAAATAATATAATTAAGAAGTTCATAATGTTATTTCCCATATTTAACTATGAACATAAACATTCATTCATCCTACACTCATCTCTGTATACAAAAATATATGTATGTAAAGTGGTCTGCCATAGTGGTGTATAAAATTGAAAACACATATAACTTGAACTGATTGTTCCTATTTTTCAGCCTGGTGAGTTTGTACATACATTGGGTGACAGTCATGTTTACCTTAACCACACAGAAGCTTTAAAAGAGCAATTGAAACGTAAACCTCGACCTTTTCCAACTTTACATATCAAGAGAGATATACACGACATTGAAGACTTCAAATTTGATGATTTTCAATTAGAGAATTATAAACCTCATCCAAAGATTGACATGGAAATGGCTGTGTAATTAAAATGTGTATACGCAATCTCATTCAAAGTGCCTTTAAGAGTCTTCTGAATATTTTTTTGTACTTCCAGTGATTAAGACAAGTTATTTGTATAAATATTTGCAGGGATTCTCTTACTCAATTTTTTTATATACATTTTCAGAATGTACCATTGACATAAGGAAAAAAATGATATATTACTTAATTGTTAGTGTTTTAAAATGGTTTTGTACTTTTATACTATTCATAAATTAAGCATATAAATAAACTATAATAAATTACATGGTTGTTAATTACTTACATTTGTTGTATCAAGAAATAATGTAATATATATTTAATTAATGTTGGGAAGTAAACATTATGAGGTATAATCATTAAAATTCATCGGAGAACATATTGTTTAAACAACTCACCTCATAGGATTCATGCTTCCATGATATCGCGATTTCAAACATAGTCATGTTCATCATCATCATCATAGTTATGGCTGATGATGGACATGACTATGTTTGAAATCGCAATATCATGGAAGCATGAATCCTATGAGGTGAGTTGTTTAAACAATATGTTCTCCGATGAATTTTAAAGATGTATAGTCTATTGTGTCATTTTATTTCTAGTGCCTAGTTCTAATTCCCAGTAATTTATCTACCTATAATGTCGTGGCACAATGTTGAGCCACAGCATCTTCTTTGTTAGGAGTTACTAGACCAAGTTAATTTAGTAACCTTATTTGCCCATAGATGCCACGAATGGCATACAGTCAATATACCGACTCTCGGATATTGAGATCGGTAAATTTTGCTTAGAGGTCTTTTTATTCAGGCTTAATGGTTTTTTATGAGCCTGAAAATCTTCAGACGTAGAACTCATGGGCTTAAAGTCCTCCCCCCTCTGAGGGCTCCTTGGATTTTTCCACCCTAAAAAATCAATGACCCTGGCCAAGTTTGAACCTGCAACCCTTGGGACTAGAGGCAAGGAGCTTAACCACTAGTCCACCGCGGCTATAAATCTTGGATGGGTGTGTGATACTACAATATCAATGTTTTCCTTTCTCTTGGCACACAAAAATATCAGGCTTTCTAAGGTGCATGATTAATTTTCCACAATTTTGTAAATTTCTCTCTTCACAAGTAACTGGAATAATTTAATATAATAAATTTCGGAATTTTTAACATTATGAGGTTTTATTGATGGGAATTGAATCGTAAATTCTTCTTACCTCATACTTGTATGTTTTTTTAAACACAGCACCGCAGTATCGGCAACCATCGTCACCATCATCAGCTGCTTTCATGACTCATGTGAAAACAGCTGATGATGGTGACAATGGTCGCCGATACTGCGGTGCTGTGTTTAAAAAAACATGTAAGTATGAGGTAAGAAGACTTCACGATTCATTTGATTCTTAACCAGAATAATATTCAATATTTGAAACTGAAGAAATACAGTAAGTTAAAAAAAATATTTGTATCATTTACATTGCTTAGAATTGTCTATTCAAAGATCTGAAAATAAAGCTAGGACAAATCAACAAAATGCAATATTTTATCAATGCATTATAAATTTTGGTACTATATAATACTATAGGGGCATCTCATTACTTTCAACTTCGTACAAAATTTTAACAAATATATTAGTAAGCAGACTTGCTCCCTATATTGATGACATTCTAGGAGATCATCAATGTGCATTTAGAAGAAACAGGTCTACAACAGATCAGATTTTTAGTATAAGACAGATTTTAGAAAAGAAATGGGAATATAATGGTACTGTACATCAACTATATGTAGACTTCAAAAAAGCATATGATTCAATTAAGAGGGAGAAGTTATATAGTATCCTGCTGGAGTTCGGAATACCTAAAAAGTTAGACTTATACGAATGTGTCTAAATGGCTTAAAGAGTAGGGTGCGTGTAGGCAAACAGTTTTCAGACACTTTTGAAATCCAGAATGGGTTGAAGCAAGGAGATGCACTATCTCCTCTACTATTTAATTTTGTACTAGAGCATGCCATTAAATCTTTAGAGAATAAGGAAGGCTTACAACTGAATGGTATTACTAAGCTGTTAGTTTATGCTGATGATGTGGTACTACTGGCCGATAGCGAGGAGATACTAAAGGCCAACACGCACACACTATTGAGTAACACTAAGAAATTAGGACTGGAAGTAAATATCAGTAAAACTAAATATATGGTCATACGTAGAAATACATTATATAATGGAAATGGACAGCTAATGACAAATGAGGGAAATTTTGAGGAATTGGCTGAATTCAAATACCTAGGAACAATAATCACAAATAGGAATAAGATGCGCAAAGAAATTAAACAGGCTCAATTCTGGAAATGCATGCTATTATGCATTGCAGAGACTTTTGATGTCCCAACTCCTTTCAAAAAACGTTAAGCTGAAAATATATAAAACTATTATTCTACCAGTTATATTATATGGGTGCGAAACATGGACTCTTACTTTAAGGGAGGAAAGGAGATTACGAGTATTTGAGAATAAAGTTCTTAGGAAAATTTTTGGACCAAAGAGAGATGAACAGACAGGTGAATGGAGAAGACTACATAACAATGAACTACATGGTCTTTATAGGAAGCCAGTATATAGAACTATAAGAACAGTTAGGTCCCGTAGACTGCGATGGGCAGGACATGTTGCACGTATGGGGAATGAAAGACGTGCATGGAAACTTCTTGTAGGAAAGCCAGAAGGAAAACGCCCAGTTGGTAGACCAAGAATGAGGTGGGAGAACAACATTAACTATGATTTGAGGGAAGTAGATTATACAGGAAATGATTGGAAAGCATTAGCTCAGGATAGGGATGTATGGAGAGCTTATGTCCGCGCGGCCATGAACCTACGGGTTCGATAGTGCCAGTGAGTAAGTAAGTAAGTACTATATAATAAAAATGTAATTTTACATATTTTGACTACCTTAGGAGATTAATATTACATAAAATTACACAATCTAGTCATGATCTAATGACCTGAGTTAATTAAATAAAATACATAATTGAATGTATGAAATGAATAATAAAAGCATCAAAATAAAATACTACTTTATATTCTTATTGAGTTCTAGAATAGCTAGAAGTAAAAAGTTAATAAAAATGAAATCAATACTCATGTAATTAAAAATTAATATTTCCCCATACACATTTTTGCTTCAAATTCATCAAAGAAAATTTTCTCCAAACTATATAAAATAATGTATAAACAAATTTTAAAAACTCTCAATTGCAGTTTCATAATGATGTGGCATAGCTCCCATTGGATATATTAAGAATATTAAAAATGGTTTATATGTTGTCAGCCTTAGAATTACAATAAAATACTGCCTGAGATACCGGATATTAAATTTAACTTACCTACACAATGTAGAGGAACTTGCCTTATTCTTCCTATAGTAATACAGCTTAATGACAGTAAGAGGATGGATGGGACTTGGATATACAGTTTGGTACGTTTTCAGGTAAGTTATGGAATCCATCATGACTTCCTTAGGAATTGCTAGAAAGAAAGAAAAATATACTGCTGGGCTTCAATATATTAGTTTTACACAAGAATTATAAGAAATCAAATTATTTAAAAAAATTAACACCTGAAGCTATGATTAGAATCCAAGATCTCTAGACTTTTATACTAGCTGTTACACTATCTAGGTTTCCAATGCAACCATTAATTTTTTTTCATATAAAATTATCTTATCATCTGAGGCAATTGTCCACCATTGTTAGTGTTATAATATAAATAAAAATATCAAAATAACCACCATTTGCAGTCTCAGGGTAGTGCCGCTGCCTCGTATGAAGTGGGCCCAGGTTTGATCCCCAGCTGGGACAAGTTTCCTGAGTGATAGCTTTTTTTTTGGAGTTTTTCCTCACATGTAAAAAATTGTCAGGAAACTTTAAGGCACAAACAGTCCCTGAAAATCATCTGGTCATCATAATTTTTTATTCAATTCCATCAAGTTGTCATTTCGACATTCTGGTATTCTCTCCTGACATGGTGTTATTGTAACTCACTTTTGAGGTTGAGGTGTCTGGAAGGCAGAGTTACGCTGCCCCGATGATATATATGATAGGCGATGAAGATCGTTTGAGCCTTAAAATTTCCTCGAAAAAACTACCATCCAGGAAACCTGTCCCGACTGGGAATCGAACCCAGACCCACTGCATTACAAGACAGCATGCTATCTCGAGATCACAGCAGTGGACTAATCACTATTGTTCGTTGTTAAATATGGGAAATAATGAGTAGTCATAATGTCAGTTGAAAATGAGAGAGATGTTTTCTCTTGAAAACTAGTTCCGGCGTTTAAAGAAACATAAAATATGAGGTAAGATGTGAAAAATGACTCATTAATTTACGCATCACTATTGTATTCACTATGTTTAGTGTGAATGATGTCCTTGTGTGTCAAAAAAGTATATATGTGGTCCATAGTTAATATCCCTCTACCGGACAGGTCATATCACTGTAAGGCCCAGTAAAAGTACCTATAAGGTGAAAGTTAAACTGCATTAATGGAGTAATAATGTAATGGTTGCTTTTTTTGTTATAAACAATAGATATAACCATTAAATATACAATATTGTATTCTTGCACTAACAGTGAACAACACATGACCAGGTGTGACTAGGAATTATAATACATAATGAACACAGCAAACTAATAAACTTAACTGCATGTTGCAACAAACATAGAAAGCCCTAACCAACCAGCTGGTTGCTGGCTTCACATCTATATTAATTATCGAGATGAACAATCATGCAGCTGATATGAGGTCAGCATGACAGGTCACTCAGCAGTTAATAGCTGGTTTCCTCAACCTGGAGCCGTTACTTATTGTAGCTACCCAAATTCCTGATGATGCTGAGTAGGCACCGGTCCCCAAAATTCTATGATCAAATTTCTTCCCCCATGGCTCTGCATCAATAGTGAACTCCTACCCAAACACATTGTAAATTTTTCTTCAAATTTAATTATAGGACATGTTAATATATGCATGGCAGAAGCTTGGATATGTAACCAAATCTACAGACAGTTTTTTTTATGCATTTATTAAAAATCATGCTCCATTACAAAAATGCAGTATTACATGCTAAATATTTACACACATTTACATTATCAACTTTTATAAGATTCATGATGTGTTCCGTTGAGGTTTATTCAAAATTAACATAAAATTATAGAATATTCACCTGAAAGGTCCGTCTCCTCAACTTAATTAATCATTTAACTGTAGCGCTTTCGGGACTTGTCCCATCATCGGCAGGATTCAAAACTCCTGCCGATGATGGGACAAGTTCCGAAAGCGCTACAGTTAAATGATTAATTAAGTTGAGGAGACGGACCTTTCAGGTGAATATTCTATAATTTTATATTAACATTTACATTATACTAAAATATGATATATACACATTTTTTACAAAGCCTACTATATTAATAAAATTAAAATAAGTCATACATTTCATCTTATATGCTCCATATGTTCTTCACAGCACAGGACCACGATTTCAGGAAGTCATCCTATTTTCAGCCATCTTTTTGACTCAGAGAGATGGCTGAAACCCCAGTCCTGTGCTGTTCATGGAGTGAATGAGGTGATATTTACAACTCATTTTAATTTGATTAATTTGAAAACCTCATAATGTTAATTCCCATCATAAATTTTAAGAAACCCATTATATTAATTTGTATATTCTATTTACAGAGTGTAAAAGTCTATACTTTTAATTAAAATAAAAGAATGTCTGGTGTATCTGTGCATTATTTCATCATTGCTGATTGGCCAGTGACCACCAGCTTTAGTTTATATACTTTTAAGAATTATTCATGAATATTTAAAGGAAGTGACACATGAGGTTTATTTTAATTTGAAGCAAATTTAACATTAATTTAGCACTGAAAAATGATTGTAGACTGAATAGATTGATTAAAACCAACAAAAATGAAAAGATTGATGAAGGCAACAAATCAGGAATTTATCAAATTGATTGCAAAGATTGTGAAAAAATATACATAGAGAGAAAAAAGGAACTTGAATTCAAGATTGAAAGAACACCTTAGAATTGTTAAAAATGGGAAAATAGAAAAATCTGCAATAGCTGCATATGCATGGTCAAAAAAACACAGAATCAAAACAAAGGCCAAGTTACTGAAACTAAGGACACACAGTTTGGGAGAATATTCACATCTACAAAATAGTAAAAACGTTGTTAAAATAAAAACATGAATTTTTTAATTCCTGGAGAAAGAGATTTAATTTGGAAATTCATCAGTTAGCCAACAGAGGGAGCAGAAATCAACCTACAGGATCACCAACTGCCAATTCAACAGTTAGAAAGAATTGATAATGATACGTAGCGTATCGAAACTATAGTCTTCAAGAAATCTATAATTATCAAATGAGTCATTAAAATTTTAACTTTCCATTAATTTAATTTTAGAAATTAGTCTTTGCTGATTTAGCAGCACAGTCCCACAGCAGATGAACTCTAGACAGTGGTTTCCTGTATATTCTGTAAGTTAGCAATAGCGAATTTAAGATAGAAGATTGTGAAAAAAACAGCTTTTGTAAATCGTTGGAATGTTACATTACACTTTGTCCAGACCTCTTAGTTCTGTCTTACACTACCATCAATAAGTAAAAGTAAAGCGACCCACAACAGGCCCGGAGGCCCTTGGGTTAGTAGGAGGTTAAGGCTCCCACTTTTTCTAGACAATCGGCACTTTATGTCAGCCAGGTTGTCAGTCCTGCATGACGGCCGCCTTTACCCCCAGAACAAGCATCTGGTACTCATTTCCATTAGAGGCTGAGTCGACCCCAGGGCCATAGTGCCGCCAGAGGGTTTGGGTCAGTTTTAAAAATCCTGACCCCAATGGGACTTGAACCCTCGACCCTCCGGCTTGTAGCTCAGTGCCTTAACCACTATGCTACGGCGTGTCCCACCATCAATAAGGTAAGAGTTAATAAATTAATTAAAAACATAGGCATACCATATTTTACGGACTATAAGATGCACTTTTTACTTCGAAAAATTACCTCCAAAATTCAGGTGCATCTTATACTCGAAATTAATATAAATGGCAATCTATTTGATGCTGCGGAATTATCTCTATCGGGCAACATTGGATTCAACTGACAGCAGCAGTGCATCGATGCAACGAACATGAGTTACGGGGATTAACAAGCTTGCTAATATTGTCTCCCTCCCGCCATTACAAATCCAGTACACTGTCTAGCCTATGATGCATTAATGCAATCTACGATGCCAGTAAACTTGAACAAATGGATGAAATCCAACATGAATTCACGCTGAAGGGAGCTTTAAAACGACATACGATCAAACAGGTGTGTCAGTGGATAAAAAAGTCGTGGTCTAGAGTGAGAGAAGACATCATTGTTAAATCTTTCAAAAAGTGTGATGTAAGTAATGCTCGAGATGGCAGTGAAGACCATCTTATGTATGAAGAGGACAACAATGATGACGGAGAGGAAGAAGAAGAAAGTTCAGATGATGATTTTCAGGGATTTTAAAAATCGGAACGGTTTTATAAACAAAGATTATATATATACACAGAGTGAAAATTATTTAAACCGACAAACTCTGGGAGGTTGTAGTGGACACCAAAACAAATGTTTCCCCCTAATGCCATTTTTCCCTTTGCGGATTATTTAAACCGGTAGAGGGCGTATTACGCTCTTCAGTTGTCATGACTGCAAATGCTGTTGATGGTAGGAATTGTTTTGTCCACTAGTGTAGTAGTGAATTGTATCTGTTTACTAATGGAGCGATACACCTGGAGTGAGTACACTGATATGTGTGGGCAGGTGTTGTTGGGGACTGTTTAAATGGGACATATCTCCTACCTAGGCCATTAAATGGCAGGCACTATTACAATTTTCTCGCCAGAGCATTGCCAGAATTGCTGGAAGACGTCCCGCTTCCTACAAGACAATACATGTGGTTTGAACATGACGTGGTGCCGGCACATTTCAGTCGTCATGTGCATCGATTCTTGAACCAACGGTTTTCAGAAAAGTTGATTGGCAGAGGTGGTCCTGTAGCATGGCCTGCTCGATCCCCAGATATGACTCCTTTGGATTTTTTTTTTGTGTGGGGAGAGATGTGCAAGCTTGTTTACACAACTCCTGTTGCATCAGAAAAGGAACTGCTTGCCCGGATAGTAGCAGCAGCAGGAGCAATTAACGATACTCCTGGAGATTTTGCCTGTGTTGGACAGAACATGATCCGCCAGTGTAACCTTTGTTTACATGTCAATGGAGGCATTTTTTAACCTCTACTGTAATTTAAGTAATTGCATTGTGTTAATGTGTTGTCTCTTGGTAATAAAAAATGCAAAAGTGTTTGTTGGTTTAATTAATTTGCCACCAGACAAATCTTCCTGTACCGGTTTAAATAATCCTCATAGGAAAAAATGACATTAGGGAAAAATATTTGTTTTGGTGTCCCCTATAACCTCCCAGAGTTTGTTGGTTTAAATAATTTTCACCCTGTATATATATATTACAATGTATTATGCTAAATTTATATGAAAGTATTAGGAACTGCTAAAAAGCAACCACTGAAGAGTAAGAAGTTAAAACTTGCTGTGTTGTATGTGGTTCATAGTTGAGTGTGATATCTACGTCATAGCTTTATATTTTTATGTATTGTTTATAACAAAAAATCAACATTATCACATTATTTATCATACAACATTTATCTTATATAATTTGTTTCACTGAAACAGTTGTGGCCCAGGTGAGATGGTTTCCTTGTTAGTGTAGACAATTCCGCTAGAGCAAATTGTACTCCTTCCAAAAAAACACAATATCAACTTCAGGTGTTCAGCATTTGGGCTTGCTTACTTCCCTGTCATGTGCAAAGCTCCCATGTTCTCTAAGGTGCATATCCTTGTAAATGTGCAACTTTCGGGATTTTCTGATCAGGATGAGTTTCTTGGTATGAGTATGTGCTATTCTTTTTTATACACTCTGTACTAGACTTAATTGTACAGGAATTTTATTAAATTAAACTTTAAAGACAATATAAAAATACATTAATATGCACTAAAGATCTTAATTGATAAATAATCCAGACCAAAAATAATATAATTAAAAAAAAATAACTTTTCAAAATATTTAACCACACAATTGTTTTGTGTTAGTTCAATGAAAATCATAGTTTGTAGCATCACTTCAGGTATCATCTGAAAAAAAAATACAAAATATTCTTAAGAATTAAATAATCGTGATTATTTCATACCTCATACTTCTATATTTATTTAAATACAGCACTGCAGTATTTAAAGAAATATAGAAGTATGAGGTATGAAATAATCACGATGAATTTAATTCTTATGAATTTGAACCTCATAATGTTAAAAATTCCCAAATTTAATATATAAACAAAATATTTTACCCATTAAAACATACTAACAGGATAAAATATGGCAAGTTACAGTACTGTCCTGAAAATTAAGTTGACTCTTAAAAGTTGAAGTAGAAATATAATAAATAAATAATAATATTGAAATTATATAGAAATAAATCATTATGAGGTTTAATTTATGATTAAATTAAAATGCTTCATACCTCCCCTTATATCCAGTCTTCTAAGTAGATTGCGATTTCTAGTAGTTTCTTCTGATCGACATAACATCAGTCGACAAGAAAGTACTGAAGATGAAGTCGCTAAGGCTTTGAAATCGCAATCTACTTAGAAATGGATATGAAGAGAGGTATCTTCTACTTCTTCCTTTCAAGTATTAGGCCAAGGCCTGTTACGATCCTATAGAAAATTTTCCCTCCAGCGTTTCATTGGACGGCCCAGTGATCTTCGTCCTCTTGGTATATAATTATAAACAGCTTTGGGGATCCGATTTGAACTCATTCTTTCAAGATGGTGTTTCCAATTTAGTTGGTGTTCCTTTTCCGATCCCATCTGGTGTAACCCGCTGTTCTGCGGATGAATCTCATTTCACAAGCTGTTATTCTGCTTTCATGTTGTCTTTTTAGTGTCCATGCTTCACTACCATAGGTCAACACTGGTCGAAGAGAAGTATCAAGCTTTTAAATTTAATCATAAATAATAATATACCAGTATATAAGGCAATATACTGCAAGTCAAAAGTCGGGAGTTCATATCCCGATGGGTCAACTCAGCCTCTAATTCATTAGAGTGCCAGATGTCATGCAGAGCTAACAACTCAGCTGACATCTAGTGGCAGGAGCTAATCTACCACTATCCCAAGATCCTCATAAGGTCTGTAGTGGGAATTACTTTATCTTTTAATAATATAACCTATGATGGTATCTTTATCTTATTATAATGATATTGTGAAAAGGAAAATTAATGTGTGAACCAGGAATCGAACTGTGGACCTCTAGTTTTCCAGACCAGTGTGCAGCCCACTACACCATTCCACACCTGGCACAAACACCAACAATTCTTTCCACATATACAAATCTGCTGTAATTCTCGTTTCATCCGCTGTCAGGTAGATGACACTGCCATTGCCAATGGCTGGCTTCGTTTAGAAGCATCTATACTTGAGAATTTTACACCACCACTTTTATAAGTAGTAAACAATGTTCATATTTAAAGAGAAAAATTATACGCTCAGACCGGGACTTGAACCCGGGACCCTTGGTTTTCTAGTCCAAGTGCTCTACCATTTGAGCTACCTGAGCAAATGGTAGAGCACTTGGACTAGAAAACCAAGGGTCCCGGGTTCAAGTCCCGGTCTGAGCGTATAATTTTTCTCTTTAAATATGATTTATCCATCATTGAGATGTATGAAATTAATAATAAAAACATAGTAAACAATGTTATTTAACATTTTTCAATACTGTTATTTTAACATAGTTCCAATAATGGATCATATTATAATGATGTTGTTTGTGGTAGAGAAGCTAGCATGCTTAAATGATATCACTAGTTATGCTGGACAGATGAAAGGTGATGAGCCAGAATAAAAGAGATACCTTAGTTGAAAGAATAACAATTATTCACTGTAAAAATACAAACATCTTGAATTGCAGGCAAGGCTTCTGGAATAAAAATCTTTGGGTAGGGACAACTAAAGTGGGTCCAAGGAAAAGATTTAAATATAGAGACATGTTCCTAAGAACATGATATGTTAGGACATTATACAGTAGGGGATACTAGAAATATTAACAACATGAATTACGTAATCTCCTTTGGATATAGTTGCCTTGCAGGGAGATACATAGCCGGGAATGAGGAAGATTTATATTATACATAGGGATATAGCAAGATCAGAATTCAGAATGAGTTTTTATCTGAAGGAGGATCCTCTCAGCTTTCAGATATGTTAGGTTTGTTAGCGATAGAATTTCATATGTGATTTTTTTTATATTTAAATTAATGTTGGGAAGTAAACATTATGAGGTTATATCATTAATAGCGAGTGGAGAACATATTTTTAACAACTCATCTCATACAATTTCAAATTTCTTTGATACCGGCAGTTTCAGACAATATCTTGTCCCTCTTCAGTCATGACTATTAATTTTATATGTGATTTTGTAATTGTAAATGTACATGGTTCTATAAAAGATAACAATGACAAGATTAAGGATGACTTCTATAAAGAATTGCAATGAATTAAAAATTTAAAATAAAATTATTTACACCTCACCTCATATCCTGTCTTCTATTTAAACTGGTTTTGTAACCTTACTGGTTACATCTTCAATAGTTACACAACCAATATTCTGTTGTCCAGGAGCACTGCTTCTTACTGATGAACCTCCCAATCAAATCAACTTCCTCAGGAATTTCAAAATTAATTAATTTTTCTTCCTTAGTTTTTTTTTGTGGATTTTTTCCTAAACAGTGAGCTTCTCAGGGTTTTCTATTTGTTTTATTAAACTAGCCTTTCCTTCAATTTGATGTTTTTCTGACCATGCTGATTTTTAAAATTCCCCATTTTTGACATTTCCCGGGTTCGAGTCCCGGTCTAGGCGAAAATTTTTCTCTTCAAATATAATTCCTAAGGTGTTCGTTCCTTCACTCTGATTTTCAAATTTATTTTCCCTATGTATATTTTATTACAATCTCCTCATTTAATTTGGTAAATTCCTCATTTGTTTTCTTCTTTAATTTTGTAATTTTTGTTGGTTTTTAATTATCCTATTGGGGCTATAGGGGGTACGCCGTAGCATAGTGGTTAAGGCACTGCACTACAACCCGGAAGGTCGAGGGTTTAAGTCCAGGTGGGGGTCAGGATTTTTAAACTGACCCAAACCTTCTGGCAGCACTATGGCCCTGGGGTTGACTCAGCCTCTAACTTAAATGAGTACCGGATGCTTGTTCTGGGGGTAAAGGCGGCCGCCACGCAGGGCTGACATCAAGTGCCGATTGTCCAGAAAAAGTGGGAGCCTTAACCTCCTACTACCCCAAGGGCCTCCCGAAGCCTGTGGTGGGATCACTTTACTTTATTGGGGCTATATTAATTTCTCAGTACCAATCTTATGTTCAACTTTTTAAAAATGTTTTGAAATTTGTGGTGTTTCAATGGATGGTAGGTGAACCACATGATGCTAGCCAGAAAAATACTTACACCCTTTTCAATCTTTTTGCTGCATTCTCTGGTATATCATACTTATGAATTTCGGATAGTATTTGTTTTAAAAAATGCTCTTTCATTGACTGCCATGTTCTTCCTGGACAGATCTAAAATACAGAAAACACCAAAATGTAATTATTGGGATAACAACATTTGAACAGTGCTTTAATTGGGGGAGGGGATGTAAGGGAACAGCATCCCCCCAAATACTGGGATGAATTTTTTTTAAGTCTACTTCTTTATAACTTACTAAAACAATATTGTCAAAATCATCTATAAATTATTATATAAGAATTTTAAATCTCTAAGTAAGAACTCCACATTTCCCATTCTGGCTGTCTCACATTGTTAAACCTCTTCAATTCATGTTTGACTCAGGGCTGGGCCGAGGAATGAGCTGTGATGAAGTCCCTACATTAAAGGTCTGTGAATAAAAAGGATGCCACTGATCAAGCTTGATACACTATCACAGGGACAGATGAATGAAATGAAATGTACCATAGTCAGCTCTTTTGTATTTTCAAACTGTTCTTTGGGAAAAAAATCTATATTCAAAAGAACAAAAACAGAGTTATGAATTTTGAAATACCGACTGAACATGACCTTGTTTGGAGGTTCTTTGGCCAACCACAGGATGGAGCTGATATCGACATCCAGGGTGTACAACATAAATCTAACCAGTCTGGGCAAGATGCTGACGATGATTATGAAATAATCGAAACATGTTCAAGAACAAATCAACATTAATATTGGGGTAAGATGAAAAACAGACTAAAAATAATTTAATTAAAATAACCTCAAAATATTACTTCCTAAAATAAAATATTAATTGCACCTTAAAGTTCTTTCCCGACTAATGACCTAAGTTGTTAAAGAGCTTATTAAATAAAATACAAAGAAAATGCAAAGAATTCAATATCACAGGGTCAACTTTCATCTTCGATTAATATCTTGATTCATAAGGAGCTGTTGTCTGTGCTAAATGTGTATCGTCCTTTTTATGACTTTATCAATAGTTAATACAACCAAAGAGTAAAATTTGGCTGCAAAAGATAACAGGGAGGAGACCCTCTAATTCTTTCCACATTGAAAGCTTACAGGAACCAACCTGGACAATAACCAAGCGTCCATTCCCTACCTTCTTGTGGTGCAGCTGTTAACTTATTAAGAATTAAATTAATATGATGATCTTGAAGAAGATTTTCGGGCTGTAGGCCGTGGTCGTGAGGCTTGTAGTTCCCCGACGTTTCGCCAGAGACTGCGTCTGGCATCCTCAAGGATTGTCTTGAGACTGGCAATTCTGTCCGCTGTCTGTCTTATTTATACGTTCACCGCAATGTGTTCGTAAGTTGTATCTGCCTTCTGATTGGTCAGCGGGTAGGGACTTCCATTGCTCCAATGAGATTGCTGTTTGATGGTCTAGTCGACTGTACGTTATATCTGTCTTCTGATTGGTCAGCGGTAGGGACTTCAATTGTTCCACTGAGATTGCTGTTTGATAGTCTAGTCGACTGTGCTTGTAGAGGTTTACATTTTGCGTTTTTTAGAACCGGTATCCATACTTTGTTGACTTTTAATGATTCTTCTTTTCTGTTGAAACTGTTCTTATGTTTGAATATTTCGATGGCTTCTCGTTGTAGACGAGTAAAATAGTGTGTGCAGTTAGATAATATGTCTGTATTCTGGTATTGTACCCTGTGGCCATCAAGTAAAGAGTGTTCTGCTACTGCCGACTTATCCATTTGTTTAAGACGACTGTATCTTTCATGCTCGAAAATCTTCTTCAAGATCATCATAGCAACTCCGGCCATGAAAGTCTACGCGAATTAAATTAATGTTTTTATTACCTCACCTCATATCCTTTTTCTTATACTGCAGTTTTAGAGCTTATCTCCATCGTCAGTAGCCTCTGGGTGACCGGTGTTATGTCGTTTCTTGGCGGTTTCCTTCTTACTTCTATCGGTGGACCGATGAACCTCTGGATCAGGTCAAAATTTGCAGGAGTTTCAAAATTCATGAGTTTGTCTTTCTTGTTTTTTTGGATGTGGATTTTTTCCCAGACTGTGAGTTCCTTTAGTTTATCTGTTGTTTGATTGGGCTAGCTTCTGTATCAATTAAATGTTTTTCAGACCAAGCATGGGCTGCTACAGCTGACTTATCCACTTCACCCTTTTTTACATTTCTAAGGTGTTCCTTCAATCTGATTTTTAAATTTCTTTTTGTTTTTCCTATATAGATTTTTGGTATTTCTTCCTTTTCCTCTTTTTTTACTTTCCTATCCAGTCTCCCTTGCCTGACCTCGTGTTTTTGCGACCCTCATGGTATTAGATATTCGAGGCTGAAGGGTTAATTTCTGTCTTACCTATTTTAACCTTGTGGGCACTCACCTTGAATGCCCATATAAGCTGCATGTTCAAATACAGCCCCATTGCAACTTATAGCATAAGTATGCATTGGATTCATGTCATCAACTATGGCTGGATAATGAAGAATGAATAAAGAGTAAAATTTCTGCATGGGCCAGGATTTCAACTCAAGATCTCCGGCTTTGTGTGTTGGTGTTTTTACCAATCTGGCTCATTATCCAAATAAAATGAAACACTTGCCTAATAACAGAACATCTAGCACAGGGGTCACCAATTAAGAATTCATGGAGGTCCATTTTTCAAAGTAGTAAATTCAGTCGAGGTCCGGAACTACACAGGCAATGTAGGAGTACACACTAATTTTTCTCTCTTGAAATTCCAATGTACCCATAGTAATGAACTTCTGTTTTTACATTACAATAGTTCTACTAAGAAGACATTATGATGGAATTTATTTATTGCATTCTCATATGGGCAGCAACATTATCATCATCATCATCCTTCACCGTGTGGAAAGCAATGGGAAGCTACCACATCTACAATTTCCTAGTAAAGCTGCAAGCATAGCATGAAAATGCTATGATTGCAGTGAAGGACCTGCCTTTGGGCAGAATTACTATTGATGGATTATCAGTTAATTATGAATGCAATAATAAAATTAATACACTCAGTAAATCATTTGCATGTAATAATTATTAATACAACTAGAGATAAAAAATATTGATAGATAGGAGAATCTTGCATGACTGATTAATTTTTAAATTTTTTTTCATATCTATATGTTGTTGTTCATTCACTATTCTACACACAAGCCACCACTGCATATTTAGCAAGTGAAATGAGTTACCAACACATACTGTTGCGACAAGAGTCCCTCTGTCGGTAATAGCAGACACCTGCCGTCGGTTATTATGCTAATGATGTAGTTCATCTGACTTCCGATTGTAGGCACCTGAATACAGTAATGCTGAGTTGTGTTGTATACTGTTGCCAATGTCTGCGTATTGTGCTCAGGTCTGGCAGATGACTACAAGACTCTCAGTGTGTTAGGCTCTCGCAGTGTGCGTTAGGCACTCTCATCATGGACGGTAGTCCTTACTAAGTAATTGTATAGAGATGTTTTTATTATTAATTTCATACATCTCATTGATGGATAAATCATATTTAAAGAGAAAAATTATACGCTCAGACCAGGACTTGAACCCGGGACCCTTGATTTTCAAGTCTACCATTTGAGCTACCTGAGCAAGTACCGATCTAAACGCAATAATTTTTCTCTTTAAATATGATTTATCCATCATTGAGATGTATGAAATTAATAATAAAAACATCGAAAATAGCTGTACTGGCATTTATAATGTAATGTATAATTCCCAAATATGTCTTCTTAATATAGGAGCCGCCATTTTCAAAGATAGAAGCAAAGGCTTCAAAGCATTTGGTGGGCGGGAATTACAACGTATATAGAGAAGGATTTGCGTTTAGATCGGTACTTGCTCAGGTAGCTCAAATGGTAGAGCACTTGGACTAGAAAACCAAGGGTCCCGGGTTCAAGTCCCGGTCTGAGCGTATAATTATTCTCTTTAAATATGAATTGTATAGAGATTCGTGGGAGGTGGATCTCCCCCAGCTTACAACTGGCTATTGACGAATTTTCCATCTTTACTTTTGGTTGATCGCCATCGAAGGTGATAATTGAACTTTGTGAGGTTGGAATTCCTCAAACTTACATGGTTATTGAGGGCCACGTGCCGCCTGTTCCGAAGTTAATACACTTCGAGACCCCTCTAGTCCTAGGAACGGACTTTGATTCAAACATTTGGTCCTGCTTTAATTGTATCTACGTAGTAAGTTAGCGCAAAATAAACTTGATTTTCACCAATTACATGTGTTGTAATAACTAAATTTACCTTTATAAAAATCCAGCACCCCAGAGGAATATTAGGAAAAGGATTCAAAATTAGACCGTGTTGGCCCACAACACATACCAATATATTATTTTTGTCCAGTATTATACAGAATTGTATAGTTGCATTGCAGTAAACTGTAAAAGATTATTCTCTTAAAAATAAATTACATCACAGATTCTCTGAAAACTGTTGACGGATTTCAAGGGATCCAGACAATTTGGTAACCACTTAATTTTTAAATGTGAAAGTTCAATGAAAATAGACTTACCCTTTTTGCTTCCATCTTCTCCCAAAATCTTCGACCTCTCACATACTCATATGCCTTTCTATTTATTACTTGTTGTAATATTTGAATTTTCTCATGCTTAGTGTAATTTCTTTTCCTGAACAGATTATATATTTATATATTATATAAATCCATGGCACAACAGGGCTAGAAGTTCTTAATAAATTAATGAGTCATTTTAACATCTTACCTCATATTTCATGTTTTTTCAAACACGGTAACTATAGTTTTCAAATGATCTTGTCATTCATTTTCAACCGCCATTATGACTACCGGTTGAAAATGAATGACAAGATCATTTGAAAACTATAGTTACCGTGTTTGAAAAAACATGAAATATGAGGTAAGATGTTAAAATGACTCATTAATTTATTAATTAAGAACCTCATAATGTGTTTCCCAATTTTAACTTTGAACTAGAAGTTCTTGCCTATTAGTTGTCTCCATCCACACATACTAAACACTGCTAATACAGGAGTGATATGTGCTTAGCACATTACCCATTATAGCTGGTTTACTCAACCTGAAGTCATTAGTCAATGTATCTACCCAAATATCTCATAATGTTGAGTGGACATAGGTCCCATACACTGGTCGAAATTCCATGAGAAAATTTATTCTATCATATGACTTGAACAAACATGCATCCTGTAACTCTGTGCCAAGGCATGAAGTCTTACATCACCTGGGCACAGTACATAACTATTATAAATTAACTAACTCACTGCTTTAACCCCTTAACTGGGAACCTAGCAAGTGCAGTTCTACAGCTCTGTGGGGAGCCTTTTCTTCCTTTAATTTAAAATATTATAAAAAAATACAGGGAGTAAATATTTGTAACATATCCATCAAATATTATACAAAACAACCATTCTCTTTCATATGGTCATATTTTTTAATCAAAATTTCATATTTTTCAACTTTAGTACAAAAACAGCACAAGTGTCTTCTCGTATTCAATTTAAAAGTAATTTGGAAAACATTAAGTTATGTAGATAGGAAATAACACTATGAGGTTTTTTAATATTGTTTATTTTTTATTATTTCACTCACCTCATACTTCATAAGTATGAAGTATGAGGTGAGTGAATAATAAAAAATAAACAATTTGGAAAACATTATTTATATTGCATGTAATGAATATTAAAAAGTATGCAAATCTCTTAAATGCAATAAATGTTAACTCTGGTGTTACATGGTGTCTGTCATCAGTGGCGTTATTTCAAGTCTTACATCGATATAAACTAAGCATTAAGGATATATATATAAATTAATTAATTTACTTTTATTGGCAATTTACTCCGAAGTTTATAAAGTAAATATACAATCTCTTTTAACACTGTATAAATATTATAATTTTACAACACATATGACCAGTGGCGTTACTAAATACTGTCAGTTTTGTGTTATTACAAAGAATCACTATTTTTTTTATTTTTAGAACTTGAATATACCGTAAAAAATATATCTGTACAATTAGTAGTTTTTATTGTAGTAATAGTGATTATTGATGTCATCAGATATTATCAGTGGCGTTATTGAACACTGGTATGTTCAGAAGTCACTGGTTATTATTGTTGTTAGTATTATGAATGCTAGATAACTTCATTTTAGAAACCACTCATATTTTCAGTAAATTGTAAGTAGCTTATAGAAAACATGAAGTGAAAAAAAAAAAACTAGAAGCGAAATAACACGTTTGAACTAGTTACTTCAAGACTGGAGAATGGAGGGTAAAAGTTAGCAACCCCAATTGAATGTTTGTACAATATTTTTCTATTGTGATAAAAGACAGACCTCTCATTTAAACGTGTGAATGAGAAGTTACAAGAAACTGTACCAGAGTTATTATTTTTTCATTAACTTAGACCGTTTTTGCATTATGATTTCCTTGTGGCTATACATCCTAAAAAAACATTTAACCAACTCAGTTATAAATTAAAATTACTTACTTTTGTTTAGACACAGAAGCTGAAACAGAGTCTTCTGAACTAGCAAAAGAAGTTTCATCACTTTCTCTGTAAGAACAAGAACAACTTCAATTTAAGTTCCTTATACTGAAGCCAGAGTATTATACCCAACTTCAAAATTTCTCTTACTTTTGTGATCTGTATTTCTAACTCTTCTGATTTATCTTAAAACTTACAGCTTTAGCAACTCTTATGAAAATACAATAGGAAGTAACATTATGAGGTTCAACTTAATAAATAAGTTTGGTCTGATGTTTTTATTATTTATTTAACATTTTTCTCTTCAAATATAAGTTTAGTCTGCCTTTAACTTACCTCATAATTCCTTGTTTCTTGTAAGACATATGTTTTAAAGCTTCTTAGCTTCAGCATCAGTTGTACAGACTGATCTTTAAGTTGTCAGTCCTGGATCTTGACTCCTACTCCCTCTTTTTGAGGTCCAAAGAACTTGCTTATTAAGTTTCTCTCCCCAGAAATTAAAAAAATCATGATTCTCTCCTTGTTCTTCTGTATGTAGATTTTTCCCATATGGTGAGTTCGTTGTGTTTTCTGTTTTAATAATTTTATGTTTACATCTATTTTATGATTTTCTGACCAAACGTGAGCAGCTACTGCAAATTTTTCTACTTCTTCTTTTTTTACATTTTATTTGTTCTTTGATTCTAATAGTCAAATTTCTTAAATTAATACTGAGAAGCTAAAGCTATTACTATGATAGAAATAAGTAAATTAATAAACACAATTAAATTATTGTAAATCAATGGTAAAGAGAAAAATGTCTGCCTGAACCGGGAATTGAACCCCGAACCTTTAGCTTTCCATGCTAATGTTCAGACCACTGAGCTAATCCAACGGTCTGATTTACAATAAGTTAAATTTCTCTTCGTTTTCCCTATGTATATCTTAAACAATTTGCACATTTTATTTGGTACATTCCTGACTTTTTTGTTGTCATCAATCTTTCATTTTTGTTGGTTTTATTAGTTTATTTAGGCTATAATCATATCTTGATGCTAATCTGATATTAAATTTTTCAAAAATCTTTTGGAATTTATTATGTACCCATGGGTGATATGTAAAATTTTTTGGGAAAAATGTTTCTTGTAATCGGCAATCTATTTTTAAATAACATTCCTAGTTTCAAAGACAAACACAAACACTAACTTCACTAACAAAAATATAAATCATATTATTGTTTGAATTTCTTACCGTGTCTTGAACTTCGGACTTGTTCTTTAGAGAGCTTAAATGTATTGATGTTTGGAAGAATCTTCTTAAGAAATTGCTCTTTCAGTGATTGCCACGTTCGATCTGGACAAATCTGTTAAATAAAAACATATTTTAAATCTGATTGAACTTTTATAGGAAAAATCACTATGAGGTTTAATTTAAGATTTAAATTAAAATTCTTTACACCTCACCTCATATCCAGTCTTCTAATTAAACCGGTTAGAAAACCTATGTGGTTTCATCTTCAGTAATAATTCGACTGATGTTAAATTGTTCAGAACTGCTTCTTACTCCCTCTGTTGGTGGACCGATGAACTTTTTAATTAAAAAGAAAATTTAAAAGTTTAACATAAGATTGGCACCGAAGAATTAATACAGCCTCATGGGATAATTAAAACAACAAAAATTACAAAATTGAAGAAGAAAACAAATTGGGAATTTATCAGATCCAATGCAGAGATTGTGATAAAGTTTATATGGGAAAAACAAAAAGAAATTTGAAAACCAGGGTGAAAGAACATCTTAGAAATGTCAAAAATGGTGAAGTGGAAAAGTCATCATCATGCTTGATCTGGAAAACATCTAATTGGTATAAAAGCTAGTTCAATTAAACAAATAGAAAAACCAAAAGAGCTCATGGTTTGGGAAAAAAATCCACATAAAAAAAGAAAGAAAGAAAAACTTATGCATTTTGAAATTCCTGGGAAATCTGATTACATTTGGAGGTTCATTGTTCTACCAGAGGGAGTAAGAAGCAGTTCTCCTGAACGACATAACATAGGTCGAGATATTACAGGAGATGAAACCACTTAGGTTTTGAAACCAGTATAATTAGAAGACTGGATATGGGGTGAGGTATAAAACATTTTAATTTAAATCTTAAAATTTGTACTCCCCAATTTCTAGCCAACCACCAGAGTAATATGCAAGAATAATACAATAAATAATTAATCTTTTTAAAGATGCAAACTGATGAATAAGGAATAAATCATTAAACAATTATCTTTTTTTAATAAAATGACAAAACATACCTTCTTGGCTTCCATCTGCTGCCAGAATAATCGTCCTTTCACTAAACTGTATGCTTTTTTATCTATGATATACTGAATTATCTTCTTTCTTTCAGAGTTAGTATAATATTTCCTCCTGAATTAAACCAAAATGCATATAAGGAATCAGAAATGCAAATCTACTAAATGTCTAATTAGAAGATTTTACAAAAAGAAAAAAAAATAATAAACAGGATATTTAATTTTAGGAAGTTATATTTTGAGGTTATTTTGGTCTGAAAAACATAATATAAATTCAGACACTAAATTATTAAAACAGTTAGAAAATACAAAAGAGCTATTTGGGAAAAAATTCATATTCAGAAGAACAGAAACAGAGTTATGAATTTTGATATTCCGATGGAGGGTGACCTTGTTTGGAGGTTCTTTGGCCAACCACAGGATGGAGCTGACATCGACATCCAGGTTGTGCAACGCAACATAAATAAAACCAGTCTGGGAAAGCTGATGATAAAACAGAATTGTTTTGAAACATGTCCAAGAACAAATCAACATTAATATTGAGGTAAGATGTCCAGACTAAAAATAATATAATAAACAGGATCTTTAGGGTCGACTCAGCCTCTAACGAAAATGAGCACAAGACGCTTCTTCTAGGGGTAAAGGCGGCAGTCATGCAGGGCTGACAACCCAGCTGACATAAAAGTGCGGATTGTCTAGAAAAAGTGGGAGCCTTAACCTCCTACCACCCCAAGGGCCTCCTGAGGCCTGTTGTGGGATCACTTTACTTTCAGAACGGGCCAACAGGCCCATACCTTGAAGAAGATGATGATTTATCATCATCATCATCATCTACATTATGGTATGGGCCATTCTAGATCCAATGAAACTAAATCTATAATAGCATATGCCATTGTTGAGAGATGATGGGACACCAAATCAACTGAACCAAACAATTTTTAATCTGTATAAAAATAACATCATAGAAGTGCAAATAGGAACAGAATTGTCAGATTGGAAACATATAAATTGCAGAGTCAGACAAGGATGCCCTCTATCACCACTTCTATTTAATGTATACATTAATGCTATCATCAGACACTGGAGATTGACAGTTCATGGTAATATTCCTCTCTCAAGACACACAATTTTAGACACACTCTTATATGCAGATGATCAGGCTCTTTTCGGCAATAATGAAGATGAATTACAATATTCCACTCATCATCTTAATATAATAGCCCAACGATTTAACATGGAAATATCAATAACAAAATCTAAAGTTATGGCCTTTCAAGGGAAATTCCCAGTAAGAAGTAAAATATGTATTCAGAATTCAATATTAGAGCAAGTTAATTCATTTAAATACTTAGCATATAATCTAACTTATAATGAGGAATGTGATATATCCTTTAAAATACAAAACTATAATAAAGCTTTAAGAATTATCAACCAAGTTTTTAAATCATCAAAAGTGCAGAGACACACAAGAATGAAAATCTATAAAATTCTCGCTAGACCCATAATCTGTTATGGCAGTGAAGCTTGGACCATCAGAACTCAGGATGATCGTCATATTACAGCCAGGGAGATGAAATTTCTGCAACGAACTGCAGGTTATAGTCTTCTAGACCACCAAAGAAATTCAACAATAGCCAGAGAGTTAAACATCGTACCTATATCTGAATACCTCCAAGAATATAGAAACAATTGGCTAGCCCATATTCGGCGCATGGATCATCACAGAATACCAAAACAAATTCTTCACTACATTCCTCGAGGCAGAAGATCTGTGGGTCGACCATTTCGGAGAGTGGCGGGAGACCGTAACAGGCCACTGGGCCTAATACTTGAAAGGACGATGATGATGACCATTGTTGAGCCATAGCCTCTCCTTTCTAAGAAGTTACTGAACCAAGTTAATTTTTAGTTACCTTATTTGCTCATAGATGTCATGGTTACATACGTTCAATATACAACTCAATGAGCATCTAACAAGGCAACTAAATTTACTAGGAATTGATGTCAGTAAATTTTGCTTAGAGGCCTCTTTATTCAGGCTTCAGGATCTTTTATGAGCCTGAAAACCTCCAGACTCGGAACCCATGGCTTTAAAGTCTCTCCCAGAGGACTTGATTCTTGGATTTTTCTACCCTAAAAAAATCCATAGACCCCAGCCGGATTTGAATCTGGGACTCTCAGAATTGGAGGCAATGAGCATAACCAATAGTCTACTGCAGCCGACTCCAATCAAAACTGGTCTCACTAAAAAGGATCTTCTTAGTGATAAAATTGTATTACACATTGTCAATAAAAACCAAAATAAAATGTTAAAATAGAGTCAATGTGTTTCAATAGCGACACTATCATTATCAAGACTAATTACTGATCCATAATTAAAAATAATCAATCTTGAAAATGACAACGTCGCTACTGAAACACATTGACTCATTTAACATTTTAGTTTCGTGATTTGGTATTTCAATTTTAAAAAGTTGTTCCTTATAAAACAGTCGTCCTCAACATAATTATCATGACCATTAAATTATAATTATAGTTGAGGACGACTGTTTTATCTTCTTGTATCTTGTAAGCCCATATTTCCCTTAACAGAGATTTAGGCGCTCTCCCCCTACAGGGAAGAATTTGAACCATACTAATTTAGTTACACTTGTTTTCGTATAGATGTCATTTGAGTGGTCTGTGACGACTGTTTTATAAGGTACATATGTTTAAAATTGAAATCATTTTAACCTCAACGGTGTTCAAACATGATTATTAAAAGTACTGATTTGGTATTTATTGACAATGAATAATACAAAAAGAAAAAAAAAGCTTATATTTTACATAAAATTCTAATGCCATTTTAAAGAAAGTTTTCTGCATAGTCTCATCCATCTCCACTTTTTCAGTCCCTAGATTTTAATAGATAATAAAATGACCTCACTGCAGCGAGGCATTTGGGGTAGTAGACGGTTATAAAGTTTCCATCTTTCTCGAGTGGTCAGCCGTACATCAAGGCCGTCTTCACCCACAGAACAAACAATTTACTCATTTCTGTTAGAAACCAATAGTTGACCCCAGGGCCATGGAGTCCCCAGAATGTTTAGGCCAGTTTAAAAATCCTGAACCAAATAGGACTCAAACTCCTGGTTTTCTGGCTTGTAGCATATTGCCTTAACTAACTATGCTATTGCGTGCCACCCTAGATTTTAATGCTGACAGAAAAATTTTGCAACTACATTGCTTTACTACTATTATTGCACATAATTACAATTGTAACATAATTTAAAAACATATTAAACACATTACACATTTCAATAACAAATGATTTACATGTAATTACTTAAAAATAAATAAAATATTAAATAGTAGTAGTAGTTTATATATTAAATTTGGGAATTTTTAACATTATGAGGTTCAAATTCATAAGAATTAAATTAAACGTGATTATTTCATACCTCATACTTCTATATTTCTTTAAATACAGCACTGCAGTATCGGCAATTTCTTATCACCATCATCAGCTGTTTTCACGATTACTTCTATATTTCTTTAAATACAGCACTGCAGTATCGGCATCGTGAAAACAGCTGATGATGGTGATAAGAAATTGCCGATACTGCAGTGCTGTATTTAAAGAAATATAGAAGTATGAGGTATGAAATAATCTCGATTAATTTAATTCTTATAATAGTAGTAGTAGTATTCAAATGTTTTGAAGCTCTTGATTTGTCATCATTTGCTTGCGGGCTTCCCAATAATATTCAGCAATTTGGAATGGTGTTCCAACTATTTTCTGAAGATCAGCGCAGAACATCAAGTGATCCTTGTTCATTATCGTATTTGTGTCCTGCATACTATGCAGTGTGGAGAGTCTAGTAGCTTAATTCTATGTAGATGTGCTGCCAAGCAATCATGACCAGTTTCAAGATGAAATGATGCAACTGCAATTGATCGGGGGCTGTTTGGTATTGTATCTGGTTCTAGTAATGTCTTCCATATCTTGGTTTCACATTGGATTTTGTTTTGTTCAGCTATATGGGATTTTATTTTCATTTTGGTGTAGAGTTGTACTGATTTGTAAGATAGGTAATTGATCTTACTCTGTTGGATGAGTGTACTTTTTTTTGCAAGCATATCAGCCTTCTCATTACCTTCCATGCCACAATGTTAAATATATATAATATTAAATATAATCCCAATAAATAATAGTTACATTATGATATAGTGTCCACCGCTGTGGTCTCGGGGTAGCATGCTGCCTTGTCATGCAGTGGGCCTGGGTTCAATTCCCGATCAGGACAGGCTCCTGGGTGAGGTTTTCTTTCAGGGTTTTTCCTCATATGTAAGACAAATGTCAGGAAGCTTAGGGCCCAACGGTCCCAAAAAATCATCCAGCCATCATAATCATTATCATTCTTCACTGGTGTGGAAAGCAAGGGAAGTTACAACACCTATAATTCCCTAGTAAAGCTGCAAAGCATAGCATGAAAATGCTATGATTGCAGTGAAAGACTTGCCCTCGGGCAGAATTACTATGGATGGATGATATACGGTAGTATAGGCCTCGATGGTCTAGGGATTAAATTTCTTGCTTCGTCCAGAAGGCCACAGGTGTAAACATGGATTTTTTAGGATGGAATAAGCCAAGGGACAAGTCTTCCATGGAGGGTTAAGCTGTAGATCCCGAGTCTGAAGATTTTTGGGCTCATAAAATAACATCAAACCTAAATTAGTGCTTCTGAGCAAAATTTAATCAACCTTTCACATCCAAATAACATCATAATTAATATTTAATTTAGGAAGTTATATTTTGAGGTTATTTTAATTATATTATTTTTGGTCTGGACATCTTACCTCAATATTAATGTTGATTTGTTCTTGGACATGTTTCAAAACAATTCTGTTTTATCGTCAGCTTTCCCAGACTGGTTTTATTTATGTTGCATTATGTTGCACCACCTGGATGTCGATGTCAGCTCCATCCTGTGGTTGGCCAAAGAACCTCCAAACAAGGTCACCCTCCATCGGAATATCAAAATTCATAACTCTGTTTCTGTTCTTCTGAATATAAATTTTTTCCCAAATAGTCAGCTCTTTTGTATTTTCTAACTGTTTTAATAATTTAGTGTCTGAATTTATATTATGTTTTTCAGACCACACATGAGCAGCAACTGCAGATTTTTCAATTTCTCCATTTTTAATATTTCTTATGTGTTCTTTGGTTCTAATTTTTAGGTTTCTTTTTGTTTTCCCTATATATATCTTTTCACAACCCATGCATTCAATTTGATATATTCCTGACTTTTTATTTTATCAGTTTTTTCATTTTTGTTGGTTTTATTAGTTTATTTAAACTGTAGTTATTTTTTGGTGCTAATTTAATATTAAACTTCTCAAATATATTTTGAAATTTATTATGTACCCAGGGGGTGATATGTGAATTTCCTATATTTTTTCATAGGTGGTTCTTCTTTTTCAAGATTACTTCTGTTTATCATTTTTTGTTTTTTATATTCAGAAGAACAGAAACAGAGTTATGAATTTTGATATTCCGATGGAGGGTGACCTTGTTTGGAGGTTCTTTGGCCAACCACAGGATGGAGCTGACATCGACATCCAGGTGGTGCAACATAAATAAAACCAGTCTGGGAAAGCTGACGATAAAACAGAATTGTTTTGAAACATGTCCAAGAACAAATCAACATTAATATTGAGGTAAGATGTCCAGACCAAAAATAATATAACATCATAATTGCCTACTGGATGTCTCTTTGAGGTGATGTGCCAACCACATGTCAATTGCTTACATCTATAGGGAAATAAGAGTAGCTAAATTAGCTTGGTTAAAAAACTCCTGCTAGGGAGCATTCTAGTCACTACAAATGGCAAAACCAAATACACAGGAAGAGCAAAAATTGAACTGCAGAACATGTAGTTGTCTTGGGAATATAGACACAATTTTAGGCTACTGGAATACTAGATGATATAAATAAAATTTATTCAACAAGCCATCCAATAGCAGCCAATCAATGAACCATCAATAGTGTAGGTAGGTATAAGGTTTTTCAAGTCTAGAAAATAGCAATGCTCTTATGGAGCAATTCTTTGCTAGTTGTGTGAGACTGATTTATTAATTATATAATTTGAAATAAATAATTTAATAAAATAGTTTCACCCACCACCTTGCCAAGAAGGTGATTTCAGAAAGAAAAATTAACATTTGAACTGGGATTTGTAACCTGGACCCTCTCGTTTTCCATACAAGTGTGCTGTCCATTACACCATTCAAATGATGATACAAATATATAAATTAATATTGGGAAGTAAACATTATGAGGTTATATCATTAATAGTGAGTGGAGAACATATTTTAATCGACTCACCTCATACATTTCAAACTTCTTTGATACTGACGGTTTCAGACAAAATTATGTCTTTCAGAAAGATAAAACAACTTAAAGAATGCTCTACCCTACAAATTGTTAGTAAAGAAAAGAAAAATTTCAAGAAAATTACTTACCATCCAATATTACATGGGAAATTAAAAAAAATATTTGACAAATACAACATTACTTTGGCACCAATAAATAAATTTAGTCTGGAAAAACTTCTAAATACTAATAAAAAATCAACACCCCAGACAGGAGGAAATCTGGAATTTATCAAAGTAATTGTAATGATTGTAGCAAAGTATACATAGGAAAATCAAAAAAGGAATTTGGAAACACGCACTAAAGAACATTTTAGAAATATTAAAAATTTTGAAATTGAAAAATCAGCAATTGCTGCACATAGTTTACTAGAACATCATAAAATTGAAAAAGAAGCGAAACTTTTGATACAATTGGATAAACAGTTGGAATTGACAATTTGGGAAATGATATTCATTCAGAAGAATAAATATCAATCTATGAATTTCGATATTCCAGTGGATAAAAATTTAATTACAAAGTTTATAATCCCAACGAAAGATGGCAGCACAAGAAGTGATGTCACTAAAGAAATCAACAATCATGAATTTCATCAGTGGAAGCCATGACTGAAGAAGGACATGATTTTGTCTGAAACCGTCGGTATCAAAGAAGTTTGAAAATGTATGAGGTGAGTCGATTAAAATATGTTCTCCACTCACTATTGATGATACAAATGTTAACATTTCTTTCACACAATTCTCGTTCGTCCGAAAGCTAACAGCTGTCGCTACCATCATGCCCACTGACATATTCTATTCAGATGTATTTTTGTTGAGAATTATACATTACTTTTTAGCGGTAAAGCTTCATAATATAGGGACAGTGTAACACTGCCTTTCAGGTGCCCAAACCTCAG
>JASPKZ010009052.1:0-61486 GCA_030220185.1 Diploptera punctata
ATCTCTCTCTTTCTCTCTGGTCCACTCTGCTGCTGTGTCTCCTCTTTCTCTCTCATTCTCTTTTTCAGATCTCTCTTCAAGTTAAGGAAGCTATCACTAATATCTCATAGCATTCTTTATTACAATGTTTGGATGTAATCCGTTCGTCGCCGGTGATCTATGGCATCTTGACTTGGCGCAGGCTTTGGAATATGCGCGGATTTGAAGTCTCCATGGAAGGATACTTTCCTCATAAAACTTGGGCCAGGGGCCCTACCCCACATCATGAGGATTTGGTAGCTAAAAAAAGTAGTGCACCAAGTTCAGAACATATTAAACTGCGGGGACTAGACATTTTACATATGTCACACCTATACTGAATGATGATATGTCAACCTCTGTAAAACGCCACATGTTGGTTGTTTAGGTTAGTAGGGCGTTTGGTACGTCAGCCCTTCTACACTTGTCCAATTAGCTAACTAACTAACTAACTTGCACTATCGAACCTGTAGGTTCACGGCCTGCGCGGATATAAGTTCTCCGTACATCTCTATCCTGAGCTAATATTTTCCTGTCATCCCCTGTATAATCTACTTCCCTCAAATCACGTTAATATTATTCTCCCACCTCATTCTTGGCCTGCCTACTGAGCTCTTCCTCCCCTCTGGTTTTCCTACAAGGTTCCATGCACCTCTTTCATTCCCCGTTCGTGCCACATGTCCTGCCCATCGCAGTCTACGAGACTCAACTCTTATTATATCTGATTTCGTAAAAATAACGTAGCTCACTCTTTTTTAGTCTTCTTCATTCGCCTCTCTGTTCACCTCTCTATGATCCAAACATTTTCCTTACAACTTTATTTTCAAAATCTCGTAAACTTTCCTCCTCCATTAAAATTAAGAATCAGTGTTTCACATCCATATTATATAACTGGTGAGAATAGATAGCATTTTATATATTTTCAGTTTAATGTTTTGAGAGAAGTTGGGACTTTTGTTCGAACATGGAATTTATTTTAACGGCACAATTAGAAAATCTGTGAATTATCCTTCTTCGTGTAAACAAAAGAACACTTCAGATTATATAGGCATGGTGTGCCAAACTTTAATAACGGTAACCAAATAAATTTCCCTTTCCTCAGTGTTAGAGTACTAACTCTTCATTCATAGACGGGTGTAATGGAAAAAGTACTAGAAGTAGCCATTGAATTTCCATTTCTCGTGTTATTACTGTTACTGTTGTTGAACTACTATATTTCAGATGGGCATTGATGGCTAACATAAAGTAATTAATAAACATATTTTTTCCATCCCTCGGTTGGGTGCAAACTCTTCACATTTAGATGGACAGGATGATTATTATTTTAAAGTACACAATCAATTTGCCTTTCTTCTTTGTCGCGTGCATTACGTCTTGCAGTATTAGATGAGCATGGTGGCAAATTGTAGGGCCTATATCAAGCAACCGATAAATTTGCCATTCCTCATGTTTCGGTACTAACTGTTCATTTTTGATGGGCTTGATGACCAACTTATATCCATCCATCCATCCACAGTAATTCTGCCCTCGGGCAGATCTTTCACTGCAATCATAGCATGTTGACGCATGATAATGATAAGGGTGATGATGATGGCCGGATAATTTTCGATGACCGTTGGACCTTGAGCTTCCTGATATTTGTCTTACAGGTGAGGAAAAACCCCGAAAGAAACCTCACCCAGGAGCCTGTCCTGACTGGGAATCGAACCCGGTCCCGCTGTGTGACAAGGCAGCACGCTACATCGAGACCACAGTGGTGGACACAAACTTATATAAGCAACCAATAAATGTGTTATTCCTCGTGTTAGCGTACCAACTCTTCACTTTAAATTGGCATAATAGCTAACTTAGAAAACAGCTAATTAATTGTCATTCCATGCGTGGCCAGCGTGAAAGACTGTCCCGACTGGGATCCCAAATTCGAGAGCATCTGGCGATTCCAGAGAGGGTATTGGTGGGGGCGTAATACCGTGGAATTTTTCGGGGTTTTCTTTCTTGGGATTTTCCCGTTTCCGAATTGCATTTCCACCAAAGCACATGGCTGATTCTCCAATTGCAGGTCCCGTCATTTCATTTCTCAATCATTCATTTCATATCAATCTTCACGCCCATCTCGTGTTAGCAAAATATATTTTGGTTGGCACCAGGAGCTTGTTGAAAATATATTACTGTGGGGTCCACCAGGATGCTGGCTCATGAATCCATGCCTGACCAATAAAAACGGGCAGAAGTGGCCAACGAGAGGATTTTAGTCTCTCCTCGCGCCCACGGTCCCATCCCAAGAATGACGTAATGGGTCATGAGAAAATAATCTGGTATACCGACCACAGAAGACGACCTAAAACTCGAATAACATAACACCGTAGAGAGACTTCATTTCATCTACTGGGATAGCGCAGATCAAGGTGCTCAGGACAGTCTGCCTGTCTAGTCTTAATAAAGAATTGTCATTCCTTGTGTTAGCGTACTATCTCATTCTATTTAGATCAGTGCCGCCCAAACTTATTTGCATCGCGGGCCAAATTGAAGATACATGAACGTGGCGGGGGCCAAAGGCCCTATTATTGCTGTTGTGGAATATAATTTATTTATTTGACAGGTTTCAAAATGTTTCACATCTTCCTGTGCCGAATTAATCTACGTTCTGTCATTCTCCTTCACATATTTCTGCCATTCCAATCATTTTTCTCTCATGCTCAAAATACCATCAATCCACGTTATTTTGGCCGTCCTTATTTTTACCAAGTGGCATACATTCTTGTACTCTACTTGGGAATCTGTCTTCTGTCATTCTTGTTACGTGGCCATACAATTTTGCTGTACATCAACTATATGTAGACTGCAAAAAAGCATATGATTGAATTAAGAGGGAGAAGTTATATAGTATCCTGCTGGAATTTGGAATTCCTAAAAAGTTAGTTAGACTTATACGAATGTGTCTAAATGGCACAAAGAGTAGGGTGCGTGTAGGCAAACAGTTTTCAGACACTTTTGAAATCCAGAATGGGTTGAAGCAAGGATATGCACTATCTCCTCTACTATTTAAATTTGTACTAGAGCATGCCATTAAATCTTTAGAGAATGAGGAAGGCTTACAAACTGAATGGTATTAATAAGCTGTTAGTTTATGCTGATGATGTTAGTACTACTGGCCGATAGCGAGGAGATACTAAAGGCCAACACGCACACAATATTGAGTAACACTAAGAAAAATTAGGACTGGAAGTAAAATATCAGTAAAAACTAAATTATATGGTCACACGTAGAAATTCAGTATATAATGGAAATGGAACAGCTAATGACAAATGAGGGAAATTTTGAGGGAAAGTGGGTGAATTCAAATACCTAGGAACAATAATCACAAATAGGAATGAGATGCACAAAGAGAATTAAATATAGGCTCCATTCTGGAAATGCATGCTATTGTGCATTGCAGAGACTTTTGACTTCTCCAACTCCTTTCAAAAAACAAGTTAAGCTGAAAATATATATTAAAACTTCTTATTCTACCAGTTATATTATATGGGTGCGAAACATGGACTCTTACTTTAACGGAGGAAAGGAGATTACGAGTATTTGAGAATAAAGTTCTTAGGAAAAATTTTTGGACCAAAGAGAGAGTATGAACAGACAGGTGAATGGAGAAGACTACATAACAATGAAGTACATGGTCTTTATAGGAAGCCAGATATAATAAGAACAGTTAAGTCTCGTAGACTGCGATGGGCAGGACATGTTGCGCGTATGGGGAATGAAAGACGTGCATGGAAACTTCTTGTAGGAAAGCCAGAAGGAAAACGCCCAATTGGTAGACCAAGAATGAGGTGGGAGAATAACATTAACTATGATTTGAGGGAAGTGGATTATACGGGGTCCCGCGCCGTAGCCGAGCGGTTAAGGCAGGAAGCCTTGGCGCAGAGCTACGGGACTTGCGCTGGTTCGAGTCTCCATGGGGGAAGAAATTTTCTCATGGTATTTCGGCCAGTATGGGACCGGTGCCCGCCCAGCATCGTGAGGCAATTGGGTAGCTACAATAAGTAGCGGCTCCAGGTTGAGGAACCAGCTATAACGGCTGGGGACTCGACATGCTAACCACATGTCACCCCTACACTGGCTGTTGATCATCTACCTCTGTGATTGACACATGTGGTTGTGAAGGGCGAGCAGTCGGCTGGTAAAAGGGCAACCGCTGCAAAGTGGAAAGACCCTCAATCGGATCGGATTATACGGGGAATGATTGGAAAGCATTAGCTCAGGATAGGGATGTATGGAGAGCTTATGTCCGCACGGCCATGAACCTGTGGGTTCGATAGTGCTAGTGAGTAAGTAAGTATTATTATTATTATTATTATTATTATTATTATTATTATTGTTATTATTATTAGCATATATTGTTATGTTGTAATAACATATATCACAAGTTCTTGTTCCATTACTGATAGATTAATATTGTAGGTCTAACCCTTAGCATATTTTAATTTATTAGAATTCTACAGGTCTACAGGTCTACAGGTCTACAGGTCTACAGGTCTACAAGGGCCGATTAAAAAGTGTTGGATGGCCGTATCCGGCCCGCGGGCCGTACTTTGGCCGGCCCTGATTTAGATGAATATAATGAAAATCTTAGAACACAACCAGTGTATTTCCATTTCTCGTTTTAAATTACTAACATCTTATTTTAAATGTTCACGTTGACAAACTTATAAAATAACTGATATATTTGCCTTTCCTCGTGGTAACAAAGTAACAGATTACTTTTGGATGGGCGTTATGTCAATCTTATAAAACAATCAATGAATTGATAGCATACTAATTCTTCATTGTAGTGGTAAACTTATGAAATAACAGAATAATTGAAGCCTTTAGAAGTAAAGGGGTGTAGGTGCAAGTTTTGTAGTGTTGAGGAAAACATCAATACTAATAAAATTCATATCAAATTCCGTTGAAGTGAATAGTCATAAGATAAAAGTTAAAAATTGAAATGTACATGTTGGCAGGTGCCGTGGTCCTCAACTTTGTTAAAATAATGTAGGCCTATATAAAATATTAGCTGCTACAGACACTTGGGGTCTACATGTCGTAAACAACAACTAGTAGCAGAAGTTCATCCTGCTGATGATGGAAGGTAACTTGCGAAAGGCTTCCAGTTAATATTTTATATACATAATTTTAACAAAGTTGAGGACGACGGCACCTGCCATAAGGTACATTTTAATTTTTAACTTTTATCTTGAGGAAAACAGGTTTAAAAGTTGAAATTGTATAAGAAAATTATAGGTTATTGAAAACGAATACTTGTATGTTCCTTTGCCACTAAATAAAATTATGCTTCAAGAATTAAATTATGTACCAAACTATTTTTAGCGAAAAAAATAATTATACCCCTTTGCTTGTAACCGCCTCAATTGCCATTTCTCGTGTTGCTGTACTAACTCTTCACAGTATATGGTCTAATGTCAGTCTTATTACTAATGAACTTCCATTCCTTAAGTTTACAGACTAAATGTTCACAATAGCTGAACGTAACGATCAAGTTAGAACAAAGGGGATTATTGAGCAGATTAATGAATGATGATTGTATGGGTGGAAGCTTTAAACCTAATGTGATGGGATTGAGGGACTGATGGTTGAACGAATTTCTGATTAATTATGCTCGTTTATTAACCCACTAATGGAAATATAAATAGACCTACGTAGGGAGAAAATGGATTGATAACGTATTGTGTCAGCATTAAATTACCCTCGATTTTTCAACGGTTAATGTTTCATTATCTCGGGTAACTGGGAGTTTCCAATGTCACGTACACTTTTCTGGTAAAACTGAAAATAACGTCCTATTTACTAGACTGTCAATGTATAGTAGGGGATGACTTTTAAAAAAAAAGTGATATTTTCCTAATGATTTCTTGATTTTTTATGTATCCTTAATAATTTTATAACTGATAATTATTTAATATGTCATAATGCTGAAGTCATTGTTTTTGTTCTGAAATATATGTTTATAGACTGATTGTAGAAAATAAAACAACCCATACAGTTTTACACATAAATGTAATACAATATCTCAATAATCAGCAGAGCGCACACAATTCATAATAACAAATGATTTATACAGGAATTGTAAAAAAAACTCGTAATAAACTGATCTCTCTTTCTCTCTCTGGAATTAAGTATACATTTGGTAATCAATTTTGTGCATATTGTTTTTATTTTGGTAATTTTTTGACATGATCATTATAAAATTTGTAAGGAGATATTTACGAGATTGTGACTTTATGAAATATTACTTTAAACATTTATAGTACAGCATCATCATCATCCAGGGATTAAGCCTGTTGGCTCGTTCCGGTTTCATGAAAGCTAGAATTGTTAAAATTGTTCAGACCATCTTCTGTGTTGGCGTCCAACATTTCTCCTTCCGTGCGGTTTATAATTTAGCAACAATTTTGGAAATCTTCCTTCTGGCATTCTATCAATATGTTCTTTCCAGTCGTTCCTATATTTAATTATTCGATCTGTAAGTTTGAAAATATTTAGTTCCTTTCTTATATATTCGTTCCTTTTATTATCCAGCAGAGTATATCCTGCTATATTTCTTAAAAATTTCATCTCGGCTGCTTCCGATCTTTGTTCTTGTCTTTTAGTGATCGTCCAACATTCTGATCCATACATCAATACAGGAACAGCCAATACTTCATAAAATTTCATTTTTGTTTCTTTTCTTGTGTTTTTAAGGGTTCTTTTAATAGTGCCACACGTTAAATTTAATTTATTTATTTTGTCATTAATATCCTCAATTTTAATTTATAGTATATGATACATTGAAAGACCTCAATGATAAAACTTCGATTCAGGGAGTAATCAGTCACCTCAAACACTTCACTGTATAACCTCATGTGTTTGGCAAATAATTTAAATATTTGTATAAATAGGTATATCATTTTTAAATTTCAAAATATTAATCATTTTAAATATTGTATTTGAATGTGCATTGTTTTGGTCGTATGTGAAATGCAGTTTAGCGTCCCATGTTAATACAATTAAAAAATCGAGTTCCCTAAGATCTGCTGTCTTTTTTTTTGGGAAGATTTTTTATGGTAAGTGTAGATATTCCTATACAATTAAGTTTTGGATCAATTTATCCAGATAGTTAAGCTGCTGCTCATCTCACATGAATGTTATACTTTCTTTTTAAATTCAACAGGTCTCATATTGCAATAGGAAAAAATGAAAATAAAAAACACACAAAAATCTTGGCAAAAATTAGAAAACCATAAATATATGAAGATTTATCATCATCATCATTATACTTATTATCATCATAATCATCATTATACTTATTATTATTATTATTATTATTATTCAGGATTAGAGATATAGTGGAAAAGAGCATCTTCTAAGATCAATGTATATATTATTATTATTTTCCATCAAATTCATCTATCCTTTTCTTCTACAGTATCGGTTTCTTTCTCCATGTAGTCTATTGCAGTCACATCACTTGATATTTACCTCTTTGTCTCATTCCATGAGTTTCGCAATTTCACTACTTATTATAGCTACCCAAAAATACAAAACGAAAAAAATAGGCCTACTGTGGATGAAAAATAGGCCCCAGCAAAGAAATGATAATTTCAAATTTTTTAATTTTTTTCTGAAATGGGAATGTTAAGTAAGTCCACTAACAATCCCTCTTCATAGCACTTCCTCTTATTTTACTTCCTTCAAAGTAGCCTCTGTCCGCTTCTGAAATTTCCTTCCTTAAGATATCAGGGGTTGCCGCACACTTGGCACTTTTAAGTCACGCTTATACAATTACCTGTTGTCTAATAATTATTTTTTCTCCATTTATTTAAATGTATACTATGTCATTAATAATGTTTCTCGTTTTTTATATATCCTGTACATATTATATTTAATTCGTTAAAACTAGTGTAAATCAAAATACATTATAAATAATAATTGTATTGCATACATAACTTGTAATCGTTTATGTTTACTGTAATTTTGGATGCAAGACTATTTTTTTTTTATTTTTTAAAAACCCTGGTTGAGTGACAGACAAGGCCATAAGACCTTAACTCTGCCAGGTAATATAAAGCTATTATTATTATTATTATTACTATTATTATTATTATTATTATTATTATTATTATCATTATCATTATCATTATTTTCTATACTCTCAAATTGTCTTATAGCAAATATATATATATATATATATATATATATATATATATGTGGTGTGTGTGTGTGTTAAAAGAATGCCTACTGATAGAATCCCTCAGCTATTATCAAAGTACAAACCAATAGGATATAGAAGTGTTGGACGCCCATTTACTAGATGGGTAGATTCATTAAACCCTACTTGATGTGAAAAATCTAAAAAAATCTAAAACAGGTCAAAAGGCCTAATTTCAAGAAGCAGAAGAAGAAATATATATGTATATATATATATCAGATTTGTTGTACAAACGCCTATAACATAAATGTTGGTATTTTCGTTATTAATATTTTCTTCTTGAAAGTATTTTTTTCGTAAATTATAACATTTTAAATAAGGTTTTTCATATAGGCCTACATGCAAGAGATATGTATTTGAATACACATAAAAGCAATTGAAGAGATAGGACTATTCAAATTATGTAGAAACTTAGAAAATTACTACATAGGCATAAGTGTCACGTAAATGCCAATCTTCTTCTTCTTCTTCTTCTTCTTCTTCTTCCTTTCATGTGATAGACTTAGTGGTCTGTTACGGTCTCAATCCAACGTTTGAAGGGTCTGCCCAAAGATCTCTTGGTACCAATCTCTACCCTTTATATTAAGGAAGTATATATAGATACAACTATAAACTCCATTGCACGACAGTCATAGAAGACCTAGCTACAGTACCAGCCCGGTGTTGACTTTGCATCCACATGTGTTAATTACAGAGGTGGCCGGTCATCCAAATTGAATAGGAGTGACATGTGGCCAGCATGTCGAACCCCAAGCCGTCATATATGGTTTTCTCAACCCGGAATAGCTACTTATTATAGCTACCTTAATTTCTCACAATACTGTCAGGTGGGCACTGGTCCCTTACTTACCAACATTCCTGGAGAAACTTTATTTCCCATGAAGACTGGAACCAGCGCAAATTCCCTAGCACATTGTTCACCCTTCAATGTACTAACCACGCTCAATGTTGCTTAACTTCGGTGATCGGACGAGAACCGATGTTTTTAACATTGTATGGCCGTTGACTATTGATATAATAGCTATTCTATCCCACAGTGCCATAAGTGAATATTCGATAGGGGAAAAAGTGACCTTGAGAGTCGTTCCGCTAGAGCCAATTACCAATAAGTTTGTTCACATACAATGGAATTCTATCCCATGAGTCCACCTATATTAGTGGGTAAGTTAGGGTGAGAAAATTGGGAAGTTATGTTAGATGGGCAACTTAGTGTTAGTTTGGACAAGTAAGGGTGAGAAAATGATCGAGTTAGTACACCTGATTAGTTTAGCGTTCACTTGTCTGTTATTTTCTGTCCATCCTAAGAAATACACTTGAGGAAACTAAATGGGCGGGTAATCCACGAAGCACATGACTGTTGTAGTTACTGCGAATCGTTCATGACCGAAGCACCAGTTCAGCGGAAGCAAAAAAATAGATAATGTACTCGATTAATATAATTACGTATTTAAAGCTATTTATGTTAACTATAGTTGATTAGAATACAGTATACACCTACATATTTCTTCGAAAGTCGGTGACTAACAAAAAATTCGCATTTGTTTGAAACCGAACGATTCTTGAGGGGAAGTTGAATGTCAGTTACAAATATGGCGGCTGTCGGGTAGTTTATGTTAACTCGGTGATAAAATGTGTGATCAAAATTATTAAAAGTACAATGGGAAATTGTTAAAGAGTGGTGAAAAATGGTGTTAACTGTATTTTGTAAGTTTATGGAGCATAATCCTGGCACTGTAGTGAACGATATAGTGCATTAATTTATCGGCTAGTAACAAACAGCTGACAGTTCGCCTGCATTGTTACATGTGCTGCGCGGAGTAATACATTAGGAAGTTAAATGTCAAAGTGTGCTTCTTACGTTGGACAGAGAATAGTCATTTTTTGTGACTATTTAACTCATGCCACAAATGCTAGTCAATGACCAATCACGTTTCAATGAATTTTGTTTTACAACCAATGACAGTCGTGTTTCACCTCACTCTTTATCGATTTCTCTTTATCAGCTCCTGCTTTTGTGATAAAGAAAGCTCCTCCTTTTTAATGTTCTGAACAGGACAGAACATTATTTTTCTCCAACAAATACATTGAATATAGCAAATAATGAACAGATTCATTGATTTTACTGAGTTGTTTACTAAAAAAATAAATGAATAACCCGTAATGTTGATTATGATATATAGTTTGATGTGATTCATTATTTATCCGCTTGGGTACATTCTTACAATATTGCGATCTTATTTGGCAATAAATAATATGATCTAGTTGCAATGAATAAACATAACCTCACATTTCTGATTTGTTTTCAAACATTGCCGGTTACGTTAAATACATAAATATTTTAAAATAACTATAGTTAAACAATGATTTGTGAGTAAACAGCTTAATTTTATTCGTTAAATAGTCCTAAGAAATGCCACTCTTGATTTCTAAATTCTCTAGATAAATTCACTCCTCACTTCGTGAGTCGTGAATTTATCGATAATTTGGAAATCACTCGTGGCATTACTTATAATTTGGCTACACTGAGCAATGGCTAATACACATTTTACAATACAAATATGGTGATTTTATGTTACTCACTATATTATCTTCTTATTATTTTAAGGAAATTTTTCACATTTTGGAGAAAAAAAAGACCAAAAAAATTCTATAATATATATAGGCCTATTTCTCTCATGTAATTCTTCACATAATACAACAATAAATTGTGTGTTTCACGTTTTCTATTTGGATATATGTTGGTAGTGTGGTGGCGTAGAATCCCCAATTATGGTTTTCTCAAATTTAATCAGTTATACAAGTAAATTATATCACTTTATATTTCTCTGTCAGTTTTAAAAAATGGCTTTTTGTCTTATCTGTATATTCATGAGCGTGTCAAAAATGATGCGATGGATCCCCCTTCACTTTTGTCTTTTCCAAAAGAATCGTCAGGTAGAATAGGATTGGACCGAGGCAAATGATAGTGGCTGGAGAAGAGGTAACGGTTGACTTAGGACCACTTAAATTCAAGTAAAGTAGTAACAACAAGCGATGCATTCATTGCCTCTGTCAAAGCTCCACAATAGCTGATGTGGATCCGCCCAGACCGAAACCCCACCTTACAAGTGGAAATACCCGAAAAAAAATAGTTGTTTACGGCATAGTATTATGTGAAATAAACAACACTCTAGACCACACAATCTGTGCTACAGAATGAAGCAAGTCTTCGTTCAATAGGTTGACAATTGCTTGTTTTTTTGAAATTCATCAGTTTGGCTCAACACCACAGACGTGTCACATTAAAGAAGATTCAAAAGTTAGTCGCCACAACTTTTTGATGCCGTCTCTTTGAGTGGGAGACGAGGGCGTTCCCTCTTTTATGAAAATCCGAATGTTACTTTATTTTTTTCAATTTCGTAAAATTCAATTCATAAATGGGAACATTTTTTAGAAAAATTTTACAGAAGTAGGTTATTCGAGTTCTGTATATAGTTATAATAAGTAAGTGCCACGAGTGATTTCCAAATTATCGATAAATTCACGACTCACGAAGTGAGGACTGAATTTATCTAGAGAATTTGGAAATCAAGAGTGGTGTTTGTTAGGACTATTTAACTAATAAAATTAAGCTGTTTACTCACAACTCATTATTTAAGTATAGTTATTTTAAAATATTTATATATTTAATGTAAACGGCGATGTTTGAAAACAAATGAGAAACGATTGGTACGCTACATTTGCTTATTTTGTTCATCACTGCAACCGGATCATAATACTATTTATTGCCAAAGGATCGCAATGTTGTAAGAATACACCCTAGTGGAGAAATTTATAACCAACGTTATAGGTATTAATTAATTTGATGTCATATGATATATAAATGCCAATTATATTTTTCTGCAACATCATTTCCTGGAAAATAGTTCGTTTAAGAAAGTGCAAACAGTGTTTTTTTTTGTGGTATAAACAATTGTTACATATGCTTTTATATTATCTCTCGTTTGCGCTTTCTGCTGACATTCATCCAGTTACTCACTGCAAAATAATGCTATTACCTAGGCCTATTCAGAATGTTAAAAAGGAGGTACTTTCTTTATTATGACTATTTAACTCATACCCAAATGGGAGTCAATGACCAATCACGTTTCAATGATTTCTGTTTTACAACCAATCAGAGTCGTTTTTCACGAAATATTTATCAGTGTTGTAATTACCATATTAAAGAAAGCTCCTCCTTTTTAATATTTTCAACAGTTCTGACCATTATTTTGCAGTGACTGAGCCTATAAGAAATACGGCTACCAGATTGTATATATAGTGCATGAATGTCAACATATGCCGCATGCGGAAGTTAATATAAAAACATTTGTAGCAATTGACTATACCACCAAAAAAAAAGAAACCACTGTTTGCACTTTCTTAAATGTATTTTTTCCCAGGTAACAATCCAGAAAAATATAATTGTCATATTTACATCATACGACATCAGAAATGAATTAATATAAGTTTGATGTGTTTCATTTTTTCTCCACTAGAGAGCATTCTTACAATATTGCGTTCCTTTGGCAATAAATAGGTATGATCTGGTTGCAGTGATACACAAAGAAGCAGATGAAGCGTACCTATCGTTCTCATTTGTTTTCAAACATCGCCGTTTACATTAATATATAATATTTTAAAATAACTATAGTTTAAATAATGATTTGTGAGTAAACAGCTTAATTTTATTCGTTAAATAGTCCTATCAAATGCCACTCTTGATTTCCAAATTCTCTAGATAAATTCACTCTTCACTTCGTGAGTCGTGAATTTATCGATAATTTGGAAATCACTCGTGGCATTACTTATGATAAACTTTAGTTGGTAAATTCTAGGCGAAACACGACTGTGATTGGTTGTAAATAAAAAATCATTGAAAGGTGATTGGTCATTTACTCCCATTTGGGGCATTAGTTAAATAGTCTATAGAGTATTACCAAAATTTTAAATTTACTGATATAGTTAAAATAATTTTTAGATGGGCAATGACACTACATATTCCATTATAAATTATTGATATTCAGTATAAAATATATTTATTTATATATTTCATGATTTTTTTTAGTTTAACCTCTCTATTTCTAGGTACTTTACGTTCCCCACGTCACCCGAACCTTATAGTAACACGACCTGTCGGAAGATAATTTTTAAATATGAACCACATATTTTATTTTTTGTCACATAACGATATGAAGGGTCTCTTCGGTTTAATCATCAGCAAAATGCCGGGGCCACCTCAAAAACAACATGAACACTTTAGGCAGTACATACCATTCACTCACACAATCATATCAAATCGGGCGACAATGGTATTGATGATTGGTCAAATAGAATTAGGGGGATATATGGACCTTAAAATTTCCCGATATTTGCTTACAGGTAAGGAACATTTCTGAAAATTCTTCATCAAGTAATCTTGTCCCGACCAATAACCAAAACCCGCTCCATCTGAGCAACAACGTTAACCTATAGACACAGTGATAGTCAGCCTAATATATGAAATCCATCCATTGTAATTCTGCCCGAGGGCAGGTCCTTCACTACAATCATAGCATTTTCATGCTATGCTTTACTAGGGAATTGTAGGTGTAGTTGCTTCCCGTTTCTTTCCACACCGGTGAAGGATGATGACGATGATAATGATAAGGATAATGAAGGTGATGATGGCCATATGATTTCGGGGTGAGTTAAAACCCCGATAAAAACCTCACCCAGAAAAACTGCCCCGACCGGGGATCGAACCTGGGCCCGCTGCGTGACAAGGCAGCACGCTACCTCGAGACCACAATGGTGGACATATATGAAATATAGTATATCTAATATATAAAAATGAATGTTTGTTAGTTTGTTGGTTTCTTTGTTTGTTTGTTCGTACTTTATGCGCGGCCATACCGTTGATCCAATTGTGATGGGGCTTTTTGTAATATGTTGAGGAGATTCCCGGGTTGATCATAGGCTATACGAGAGTTGTGATACTCATCTCCTACACCCTTGAAAATCGCCCTTTGTAGTGCAAAACGTGAAAAAAGTTGCTCTTTGGACGCTTAAATGGCTTATGCTGCCTAAACCATAACAAATACACAAAATTAATGTACACAGAATTACAATTCTCAAAATGCTCTACAAAAAAGTCCGCGACACCTTGTGCCTATCTCTTACGGATAACTCACAATAGCCATTTTTTGTCTCTCATTGTTGCCAAGAAGATCGAGACAACTATGTAGATTCCTGTGCAATCATAGCAGCACATTTCGGGTATTCTTTTACGGATAACTCACAATAACAAATTTTGTCTTTTAGCTCATTTATGCCAAGAAGATCGAGATAAGTAGATTCCCGGGCAACACCGGGCAATTAGCACGGGGAATCTTAAAATAATTACGAGATACACATATAATTATTTTTCATTTTACTTATTCAACTAATCATAAGAAGTACATTAATTTTTGTCTTTTAGCTCATTTATGCCAAGAAGATCGGGATGAGTAGATTCCCGGACAACGGCGGGTAAACAGCACGGGGTATCTAAAACAATTACGATATAAATGTTTCCCTCTACTTATTTAACTAAACATAAAACACATTAATTTTTGTATTTCAGCTCATTTATACCATGAAGAAGCTACCACACCTACACAATTCCCTAGTGAAGCTGCAAGCATAGCATGAAAATGCTATGATTGCAGTGAAGGGCCTGCCTTCGGGCAGAATTACTATGGATGGATGGATGTCATGAAGTTCGGGATAAGTACATCCCCGGACAACGCCAGGTAATCAGCACGAGGTATCTAAAAATATAAATTTATAATTATTCTTCCTTCTACTTATTCAAATAAACATAAAAGCACATTCATTTTAATTTATTTAGGCGTAGAAACGCACGCCGGGTATTAGCTAGTTGATTGATAAATATACTTCCAATGATTTGACGGTTATTGTGCCTGATTGTCATCTCAGAATTATATAATATAAATTATTCATTTATCTGGAACGAGGGTTTACTGAACCTCGTGAGGACAACTGAGTAATTACTTGTCATGATAATTAAAGAAAACCAAAGTTACAGTTGAGGATTTCCTTAACACGTCTCTCTTTACTGCCATCTGATAACCAGTGACACCAACTATATCTTGAATCTTCGGAGCTCTGTGTCATGGATTTTTAGATATTCCTTCTAACTCAACCTAAAACTGGGAATATCCATTTCAAACGTTGCCGCCCATTTTTTCGAAAGATCATTTTTACGAAAGTTAAAATCTCAGAGGTGGAATGCGCCGAATACAACTAATCCGGACAGAATTTTTTATACTTTAATTAATTCCGAATTAATAGAGGATTAATTTTTTACAAATTTATTTGTGAAATACAAAAATTGTTAATTTTATTCCATTAACACGGTTTAACCTCTGACATTATATGAGTTTTTTTACGTGCCATATGCCACTTGGTCACTTATAGTGACGCGACCTGTTAATCACGTACATACTTTTTAGATTACACGAGAACATGGAGGGCCTTCCCGAATGAGTAATCATCTCAACAAATATTGTTAATAATGCAGTTGGCGAAGGTAATCCAGCCGACGGCTTTCCTCTTTGTAAATCCGGTAATTCTCGACAGTAGTTTTTATCCTATAATGAGCAGAACTCCACCTTTTCCCCCGGTAGTTCTTGACAATAGTTTTTGTCCTATGCTGAACAGAAATCCACTTTTTCCTCCGGCATTGCCCTGACTCTTTGACATATTATAAATTAATTTATCATAGTTTACGAATCGCCCTGTTCTCTAAAGTTCTAATATAGCTGAGTAGAAGTCTGGATGATGCTTTGCCACCACGAGTTGGAACCGGTTGTGGAAACCTTCACTTCTGTTGTTGGTCCTGTGTTTATCTTGAAGTGTTGCCTGATATTGATTCCATAAATTAATTGGATATCGAGGCGGCGCAGGATATCTTCTGCCTCAAGCTCTCGTGTCTGTAATGTAATTTGTATTAAAGTAATCCAGCACAACTGAAATTTCGTCTACAGCCGCTCCGCGTAATTCTTCGAAAGTATATTCCTCAACCTTACACGATATAAAGGCATGGGTATCTCTATTTTCAATTGGCAATCTTTCATTTCTATTATATATGTAATATGTTGTTCCTGTAAAATTTCAGCCAGTGTTCCACTATGAAGAGATTGGACCATAAAAAAAGAAAAGAAACTCTTGTACAGGTCAGAACTGCAGTTGCACTACTAATAATTGCCCTCTTGAAGTCGCACATCATCACAGTAGTGGAGTATGTCACTTGAACTGACAAGTTGCATGACTTTGCAAAAAATGCTCTCTAAAAACTGAGGTATAAGCTACCTGCGATTTGTTAGCTAGAAGTGAATATACCAAAGGATAGCCAAGCTCTCATAATCTTCGCCTGCCTTCTTCGTTGTTCTTTTTACCAACCCCAAGACTATGAACATTTACATAAAAATGGAGGGTGAAACTCGGACGGAATGTGCCAACCAAGAACCACGTATAACTTTTCATCAGCAATTGTAAATTATTTTTCGAAGCGAATATAATCATCCGATTTTCGTTGTTTCCTTCCTCTGTGCAACAGTCACTATTATAAATCAGTCACCTTGTAGAGTAGTATTATATATCTATGGGATGTTTTGAAGTTCTTCCAACGACATTGAATTTGGTGTTAGGTGTCGTCCCTCCTTTCTTATTGACTTCCTTTTGTTTTCTCTATCAGGTAGATGGCAGATTACTCGTGATGATACGTTTTGCAACTAATTTCTTAAAAGTTGGGAGAGCTTCAAGTATGGTGTTTCAAATTGTGTTATATATTTTCCGTTTCTGCTTCTTAAAGATTGGGCGGATGCAAATGCGACTATTTCTCATGGCCCTTTGTCGCTGTCGCATTATAAGTTCCGGCTGTAATTGTTCTGACAATGCACTCTTTCGTTTTCAATCTTCCACCGGGATCCGATTTACTCCTATACATACTCTACATCCCTCCTTTTTCTGCCCTAAGTATTATGGGATTTATATCCATAATTATGAAAATCTGTAAACTGGTAATTTGGATATCTTCGATTTGATTGTACGGTTCCTGGTAACGGTAAAAAGGCTTTGTATGAAACTGTCTCGAAATAAAAAATTCGGATAATTGTTGATTCGTAAGAATATCCAATCGACGCGGAAACTTCGGAAAAATAGATTCGAAAGAATGATATTCTGACAAATGAAACTTTGGGATAAGTGACCATTCGGAAAAATGGATTCGGAAATATAACCTCCAATCAATTTCTAAAGTTATTCCATGTTACACTAATAAAATCTTTATTTTGTATTTTAAAACACAGTATTTACGTATATGCTGTATTCCTGTATTTTTAAAACTTCAAAATTTATGAATAGCTGATTAAGAATATAAATAAATAAATAAATAAATGTTGGCAAGACATGTGGCATAAATGGGGAATGAAAGAGGTGCATGGAGACTTCTTGTAGGAAAACCAGAGAGAAAACGCCCGGTTGGTAGACCAAGAATGAGGTGGGAGAATAATATTATCCATGATTTGAGGGAAGTAGATTATTCAGGGGATGATTGGAAAACATTAGCTCAGGATAGGGATGTATGGAGAGCTTATATCCGCGCGGCAATGAACCTACGGGTTCGATAGAGCCAGTGACTTAGTTAGTTAGGCTTAAATAAATAATGAAAATACATCAAGGAAGTGTGTATATTTTGTAAATGAGTAATTAAGAAAAGAAGCATTGATTAAATGATTTTACTTTTCAAATTTAGAGATTTTAACTAATAGTATTTGTTATAAAAGCATTTTAATGAAGTTATGCACTTTTTTTACAAAACAAATGATTTATTACAAGGTTTCTTGAAACCTGGTGTTGGTTTTGAGAGCTCAAGTACGATCTATCTTGCATTGGTTCATTTCAGTGGGTAGGCCTCCTTTCTTCCCTCTATGTTTATCACTATGTAACGAACACATGTGACACCAGCCAAAAACCCATTTACATTTTGGCGACCATATAGACATACCTATTTTTTTTTAAATTGAGCATTAGGTGAACATACAACAGGTATCGTTTTTATGCAACACTTCCTCAAAATTTTCCCCTAATATGACGAAGCGGTTTAAGATATGACCTTTGCCTGGGAAGTGCTCTGCTCCGAGTCCTCAATGGGAAATAAATATTCTGATGGATTTTCGGTTAGTATATGGGACTAGTGATCACTCAGTAACATGAGGCATTGCGGTAAGTACAATAAGTAACATCGGCCTCAATGGTCTATTGGTTATGGTATTTGCCTCTAGTCTCTAGGGTTGCGGGTTCAAACCCTGGTCAGGTCGATGGATTTTAGGATGGAAATATCCAGGGGCCAAGTCCTCCGGGAAGGACTTTAAGGAGTCGGTCCCAATCCTGAAAATTTTCGGGTTCGTAAAAGAACCTCAATTCTAAATTAATGCCTCTGATCAAAATTTAACCGACTTTCCCCATCCACATAATATCTTGGTTCTCTCATTCAGGTGATGTGCTGACTACTTGGCACTCTACTGACATCCGTAGGGAAATAAGCGTTACTGAATTAAGTTTGGTCAAAAATTCTCGCTAGGGGAGTACCCATGTCTCCACATTCATACAATAAGTAGCGGCCCCACGTTATGACTACTGGCTAAACAACTTCGAACCTGACATGCTGACAACATGTCTTCCCTATATTGACTGGATGATCGTCCAACTTTGTGATTGGATGTGAGGACTCCAGTCAGCTTGTAGGGATAGTATTTTCTAGGTCTGTTACACCATTGAGTTATTTCTTATGATTTAACAATTCTTCTGAGTGGAGTAGTAAAATTGATTTGTTCTCTTCAAAAAATATAGTTCTAATTGATCTGTCATCATAATAACTTTTACAAACATAAATTGTGTATCATATTTCATACTCTTTCTCTAAATAAATCAACCAACCGATATTGTCAATTGATAATAAAAAACAGTTTTATAAATGTTCAGTTTACTAAAAACATAAAAAAGTTATAGAGTTTATTAATGTCGTTCAACTTCAGTGATGCGTTATCAGTAGCCATTAAGATGGCGGTCTTAAAAACATGTCAGAAGGAAAAATTATCTTGTTTTCACTGTCTGTAGCAGCTTGAGATAAATAGAGAACGGTGACCAGTAGCTGAAACATAAATTTATTTATGTGATTAAGGAAATGAATAGACTGTCTTCTGAGTACAAGTGTCTTTAGATATAAATAGTTTTCTCAGATATCGATTGCCATTTTGGTTCCAAATTGCTCTGCATTTACCAAATGCTAATATGCATTAACAAGTAAAACAGGTCGTTTTTTATATTTCTTGCTCCCAATAGATTTTATTCTTCTTGTTCTTTACCTCTTTACCCTCTCTCTTTTCTTTCTTTTTTAATAGTTTATTGTTCATTAACAAGTAATAGACACATTTAAAATTCATATTAAAGCATCGTTGAGGTTATATAATAAGATATTAATTATAAAATTGGTAGGGCCTACCTGGTAAGTCAGTTGTCCTCAACTAAATTATTAAACTTCATCAAGTAGTTCCAATATGGAGGCCTTTCAAAAACAATATTTCATCTTCTGCATATTAACTGGTACTGATGTTGTGGTATAAGGTAAAACGGGTTTGGGTCTGCGGGTGTGTTCTCATTGAATAGACCTGTATTCTTTGCTTCTTTTAGAATCTCTTTATCTTCAAGGTTGCTGATCCTGTTGTTGTTATACTCTCTGTGTAGTACTGACATAGTATTATCGATTTTATCGAACTGATTACCCGTTTATAGTATGTGTTTGGCAAAACTTGATTTTTCTTCGTTATTAATTAAATTTTTAAATGTTGAGAGTATATTGTGTTAAAATTTCATGTTGTTTTGCCTATGTACAATATTTCGCAAGTGTTGCAATTTAGTTTATAAACGCCATTATTTTCGTATTTATTTGTTACTTATATTTTGTTGGATACGAAAATAAAGTCGTTTGTAAACTAAAGTGCAATAATTGCGAAAAGTTCTACATAGGCAAAACAACAAGAAATTTGAACACAAGTTACTCTCAACATTTCAAAAACGTAATTAATAATGAAGAAAAATCAAGTTTTGCCAAACACATACTAGAAACGGGTAATCAGTTCGATAAAATCGATAATACTATGTCAGTACTACACAATGAGTATAACAACAACAGGATCAGCAACCTTGAAGATATAGACTCCATAAAGGTTCTAAAAGAAGCAAAGAATACTGACCTACTCAATGAGAACACACCCGCAGACCTAAAACCCATTTTACAACTTATACAACAACATCAGTACCATTAAAATGCAGAAGATGAAACATTATTTTTGAAAGGCCTTCATATTGGAACTACTTGATGGAGTTTAATAATTTAGTTGAGGACGACTGAATTATCATGTATCAATTTTATATTTTATATCTTAAGGAATAGACGCCCATATCTACTTCTAGCTCCAAGTATTTTGTTATTTTCATTATTTACTATTTTACCCTCTCTCGTTAGGCAGGTCTTACGCCCCAATGGGACTTACAACCCAATGCTCTGGGCGGGTCGCCTGTAGACAGGAAGTAATTAGTAGGGTCCGGATTTCTATATAATTACTAATTACATATTGTTTCCTCAGTTTGTATCAGTCTGAAAAAAATAAAAGTGTGAACGAATTAGTCTAGAAGGACCATTATATTTCATGTTAATGTTACATATTTTTACGTTTTACATATTTTAAACATAATTACATATGTTTACGTATTATGTCAAATGTTCAACTGAACGCGCATGTCCATCCAATGACGTTTTGTGATGTCGAGCGATTTTTTCACAAAAAAAAATCCCCTTGGACAAAACTAACTCCTGAAAATATAGAGAAATATATTGTGACTTACAATGTTTCGTTTCTTGACAGACTTTAGACTGTACCTCATCTAATGGGACATACTATATTTATGTAAGCAATTTGTATTTTTTTTTCACCTGTTTAGTTTCATAAAAGAATTTTAAGAAGTTGTAATCGCATGGCTCAATTCTGGAAATGCGTGTTACTATGCATTGCAGAGACTTTTGATGTCCCAACTTCTTTCAAAAAACGTTAAGCTGAAAATATATAAAACTATTATTCTACCAGTTACATTATATGGGTGCGAAACATGGACTCTTACTTTAAGGAAGGAAAGGAGATTACGAGTATTTGAGAATAAAGTTCTTAGGAAAATTTTTGGACCAAAGAGAGATGAACAGACAGGTGAATGGAGAAGACTACATAACAATGAACTACATGGTCTTTATAGGAAGCCAGATATAATAAGAACAGTTAAGTCTCATAGACTGCGATGGGCAGGACATGTTGCGCGTATGGGGAATGAAAGACGTGCATGGAAAATTCTTGTAGGAAAGCCAGAAGGAAAACGCCCAGTTGGTAGACCAAGAATGAGGTGGGAGAACAACATTCACTATGATTTGAGGAAGTAGATTATGCAGGGAATGATTGGAAAGCATTGGCTCAGAATATGGATGTATGGAGAGCTTATGTCCGCGCGGCCATGAACCTACGGGTTCGATAGTGCCAGTGAGTGAGTGTGAGTGAGTGTGAGTGTAATCGCATGAGAAAATGGTGGAATTCATGTACGCGCCATGAGAATAAATAAATAGATAAATAAATCAAATCCAGAGCTAAGTAAACTAAACACAGCCAGTTTTAAAGAAGCAATTAAATTAATTATTTTAATCAATTAATTAAGTGAAAAAATAATCTTTTGAACATTTTAAACTAATAAATATGAAGCATCTTCTATTTTTGCGTAATTATTCTAACTCTAAAAAAATTATATGAACTAAGTACTTTCTTCTGTAATTATTGGTTTTATCAATCACATTTTATGGTTTATATTATTTTATGCATATCATTCTCCATTGGTCCACCGCTGTGGTCTCGAGGTAGCGTGCTGCCTTGTTATGCAACGGACCTGGGTTCGATCCCCGGTCGGGGCAGTTTTGTCTGGCTGAGGTTTTTATCGGGGTTTTTCCTCACCTGTAAGACAAAGTCAGGAAAACTTCAAGGTCCAAACGGTCCCCCGAAATCACAATATTGCCATCACAAATCATCATCCATATCATTATCATAATCATCATCAGCATCATCCTTCACCGGTGTGGAAAGCAACGCGGGAAGCTACCAAACTTACCATTTCCCTAGTAAAGCTGCAAAAAAAACCCAAAATAAGCACGAAAATGCTATGATTTGCAGTGAAGGACCCCTGCCCTCGGGCAGAATTACTATGGATGGATTCTCCATTGCATTAATTCTTTTGCTAGAATAAGTTTTACACCAAATACAATATTTTTTTTATTTGTATGTGTCAATTTATATAAAAATAAAACTGGCCTCTAACTTTAAATGTATAGGCCTATACTCTATTTGTATTATTCATGTAACTGAACTGTGCCCGAACACGAGCATTTGCTCATTCGGGTTGTCAATACTGTATATAACATTTACTTGTAAATAAAATCTCCTCTTATTCTTAACAAAAAAATTAAAAATAGATTAAATATTTTTAACGTCCCTTTGCAATTTTGATATTATATATTTTGTGATTTTTTGTTATATATTTATCTACATATTTATTACGGCAATACTACATAAAAATTCGGACCGTAATAATTAGATATGAATCGCACATTCAGTATAATTCCATGGCGCCATACATTTAGATCGCATTTCGCCTGCCAGCCGGTTGGTATCCTCACATGCACATAGGCTTATGTAAATCACATCGAACTAATAAAGATGTGGTAATTTTGTCAGCATATCTGACACCAGTCGTTACAGTGATTTTTTCAATCTGGACCGTTAATAGGGCCAAACTATCGTACTTACCTAAATCCCTCACGATGCTTCATGTCAGGTAGCCAAAAGCATTCTAAATCTATTGCGCCATAGGGGTTGATACTGCCTGACACCAGTTCCACACACTGACCGAAATCCCATGGGAAATTTCTTCCCTTTGGTGATTAGTAGCTACCAGCTCTTGTTCTGTAGAACTGCTCCAATGTACAGTAGTATGATTTTCTCGAGTGCTCGGCCATGATCCTGAACAACACACATGGCTGCCAGTGGTAGCTGAGATTCTTGGGCGTGGTATTCTGGGTTGGACATAATGCATTAGAAGAGGAAATCAAGGAAAGATTGGTAAACGGAAATAAAGCTTATTTTGCAAATAGAACCTTATTTAAAAGCAAATTAATATCAAAAACTGCAAAAATAAGGTTATACAAAACACTCATTAGACCAGTAGTTACATATGCTTGTGAAACTTGGGTCCTAAAAGAAACAATAAAACAGAAATTACTATTTTTTTAAAGAAAAAATTTAAGAAGAATATTTGGACCAAATAGAGGAACTGATAACTGTTGGAGAATCAAAACAAATAACGAACTAAACAAATTAATAAAATATCAGAATATAGTAAACCATTTAAGACCTAGTCCACCGCTGTGGTCTCGAGGTAGCGTGCTGCCTTGTCACGCAGCGACCCGGGTTCGGTCCTCAGTCGGGACAGTTTTTCTGGGTGAGGTTTTTATCGGGGTTTTTCCTCACCTGCAAGACAAATATCAGGAAAACTAAGGACCAAACGGTATCCGAAATCATATGGCCATCATCATCACCATAACCCTTATCATTATCATCATCATCATCATCATCCTTCACCGGTGTGGAAAGCAATGGGAAGCTACCACACCTACAATTCCCTAGTAAAGCTGCAAAGCATAGCATGAAAATGCTGTGATTGCAGTGAAGGACCTGCCCTTGGGCAGAATTACTAAGGATGGACTTAAGATTTCCCAGAATTGGTTGGCTTGGACATTTGATAAGAATGGATGATCAGAGACTGGTCAAAAAACTATACAAATGGAAACCTATATGAGGCAGGGCTGTAGGAAGACCGAAGATCAGATGGAAGGATGACACAATGAACGATCTAAGGAAAATGAAAGTGACCAGTTTGAATATGACAAGAGACAGACTGGCATGGAGGAGGATTGTTGAGAAGGCCAAAACTTTTACTATTGAAGTTGTCGTGCCTTAAGATGATGATGATGATGTTATTCTGGGTTCAAGATTATGTGGGAACTTACAGAATATACGAAGCGAGGATATCCGATGATGAAGAAATGTATAGGCCCTAAATAAAAATAAATTGGTTATTGTTTCCTTAATCCTGGAACGAGTTACAAAGTTACAATTCAGGAAATATTCAGGGACAGTGTGACAGAGATTTATTCATTAATATTTAAGTGTTTACAGCCAGGACATTCCTTAGGTAATTATTGTAAATATCGACACCCGTCCTAACTAACTAACTCACACGCACTATCGAACCCTTGGGTTCATTGACGCGCGGAGACATAAGCTCTCCACACATCCCTATCCTGAGTTAATGTTTTCCAATCATCTCCTGTATAGTCTACTTCCCTCAAATCATGGTTAATATTATTCTACCATCTCATTCTTTATCCAACAACTGGGCGTTTTCCATCTGACTTCCAACAAGAAGCTTACATGCCTCTCTCTCATTCCCCATTCGTCTCAAATGCCCTGCCCATCGCAGTCTATGAGACTTAACTTTTCTTATTATACTTGGTTTCCTATAAAGATCATGTAGCTCACTGTTATGTAGTCTTCTCCATTCGCCTGTCTGTAGGCCTACATCTCTCTTTGGTCCAAACATTTTCCTGAGGACTTTATTCTACAATACTCGTAATATTTTCTCCTCCCTTAAAGTAAGAACCCACGTTTCGTTTCCATATAACTTGGATAATAACTGTTTTATATATTTTCAGCTTAACGTTTTTTTGAAAGAATTTGGGACGACATGAGTCTCTAAAATGCATAATAGCATGCATTTTCGGAATTGAGTCAATGTTTAATTTTCTTGTGCACCTCTTTCCCATTTGTAATTATTTTTGTAGGTAGGGGCCTATTTGAATTCAGTCACTTCTTCAAAATTTCCCTCATTTGTCATTAACTGTCCATTTCCATTATACATAATGCATTTCTATGTGTGAACATATATTTAATTATATTGATGTTTACTTCGGGTCCCAATTTCTTAGTGTCGCTCAATAGATTCTGCTTATTGGCCCTTAGTATCTGCTCACCATCGCCTAATAATACTACATCGTCACCATAAACTGATAGCTATTATAGTAATTAAGATTATTTCCGTATAGGCTATTAAGTTAACGTGATTTATGTTTTATACACGTTGGTTATATAAATTAACTTAGAATATTTATCAGACTTCGCGTCTGATATTCTAAGTGCGGGTGAAATAATTAACTTATATTTTTATCACTACTACTTGTACAATTTGGTTAAGACCGCGTTGTACTTTTCTAAGTCCAAATTACTTTTTAATTCTATTTTTTTTTTAAGTCTTAACAACGATCCGATAAAATCCTATCTCCTACGTTAGACGCGTATTCTCTTCTGGTGGTGATTATCTTTCGGTTGATGTATGAAATAATGAGCGAACAATGCGATACTACTTTTAATATAGGAAATTGATCACGTGGCTTCCGGCTCGCTCTCCCTTCCTTACTTAGTCAATTTTGTAAAAGGTGTCCCAATTGGTTAACCATAGTTCATTAACGACCCACCTTTCCATCATTACTTGCAGCTGGGTGTGACATTAATATTGCCCTCGACGTTCATTTTGCCGCTGGGCGCTTGGGTAATCTACATAACTGTGATGTCTGCATCTTGGAAAGTGTTTTGGAAGAAACACAGTGCTAATGATGGGATGCATTTTACAATTTTCTATGGTTTCACCCTACTTCGATAACAAGACTTTTCGTCTCAGTTATTTTCTAACTACACATTACTTATATTGGAGATTTTTTTTACATTCAAAACATTATTTCAACAGACTGGGCACCAGACATGTAACTTCGTCACTTTAACTATGGGTCATTACAAACAAAACAGTAGGCCTCAAAACCTGAACCTTCCAGAATTTGTTAATTTTTTATTCGTTAGTTCTCCATAAGTAAGAATACAATATCTCATGATCTTGAAGAATATTTTCTGGCTGTAGGCCGTGGTCGAGACAACCCTTGAGGATGCCAGACGCAGTCTCTGGCGAAACGTCGGGGAACTACAAGCCTCACGGCCACGGCCTACAGCCCGAAAATCTTCTTCAAGTTCATCATAGCAATTCCGGCCGTGAAAGTCTACGTGAATACACAATATATCATATTTGCCCTTTTCCGCCCTTCAATAGAGGGTTGAATTTAACTTCACCATTACACATATATGGGGGCACGCCGTAGCGTAGTGGTTAAGACATTGCGCTACAAGCCGGAAGGTCGAGGGTTCAAGTCCCGGTGGGGTCAGGATTTTTAAACTGACCCAAGCCTTCTGGCGGCATTATGGCCCTGGGATCGACTCAGCCTCTAACGGAAATGAGTACCAGACGCTTGTTCTGGGAGTAAAGGCGGCCGTCACGCAGGGCTGACAACCCGGCTCACATCAAGTGCCGATTGTCCAGAAAAAGTGGGAGCCTTAACCTCGTACTACCCCAAGGGCCTCCCGAGGCCTGTAGTGGGACTACTTACTTTTTATTATACATATATCCATCCATAGTAATTCTGCTCGAGGGCAGGTCTTTCACTGCAATCTAGCATTTCCATGCTATGCTTTGCAGTTTTCTAAGGAATTATAGGTGTGGTAGCTTCCCGTTACTTTCCACGCCGGTGAAGGATGATTATGATGATGGCCGGATGATTTTTCGGGGACCGTTGGGCCTTAAGCTTCCTGACATTTGTCTTACAGGTGAGGAAAAACCCCGAGAAAAACCTCACCCAGGAGCCTGTCCCGACCGGGATTCGTACACGGGCCCGCTGCGTGACAAGGCAGCACGCTACCTCGAGACCACAGCGGTGGACCATACATATATAAAGTCCATAATTTTTCCTGACTTTATGACAAATCACAAATCTATTTTTATGTTATTATTAGTGAGATTATAAGGAAGTTAGTTAATTATTATTCTTAATATTAGTACGGTGGTTTTAATTGTTATTGGAAAATACACATAACATAATATTAAAAAATTTATAACAGTGATTACATAATTGCGATACTGATTATTTTTTGTTGTTGTATTCTATGTAATACCTTATTTTATTTGTGTAAGTTTCATAATGGAATCTTGAAAATTCCGCCTGTGAAAAAAATAACAAACATCTTGCCGTGTCGAAGGTTGTAGGGCCAATCGGCTTTTCGGTACATCACAGCGTAGCTGCCCGCAACTTTGCTTCCCATACCTGCGGTGTGCGGCGGATAATGACGCTTCTCATGGTCTCGGATGAAATGGAGGTTTTGATAGAAATCGAGTGTTAATCCACAGGTATGACACAATGAATGCTTCTTTTACTCGGAAGAGTCGTCAACACAACAAATCTCTCAGTGTTTAATAAACGGTCTTCCTGTTTGTGATCATTCCATATAAGAAAACACAATTCCTTAAGTTTTATTGAATGCCAATTCCTGAAGTTTTCCAGGAGTAGGTTAGAGATTTGTTTACCTGTAGAGTAGTACATGCAGCTAATTGCTTATTGTCCCCCCAACGCAGTCGCGGGACCCTTTCTCATGGTAAAGGTACAGGCCTCAGGAGGCCCTTGGGGTATTAGGAAGTTAGGGCTCCCACTTTTCTGGACAATCGGCATTTGACGTCAGCCGGTTTGTCAGCCTTGCATGACGGCCGTCTTTACCCCCAGAACAAGTGTCTGGTACTCATTTCCGTTAGAGGCTGAGTCGATCCCAGGGCCATAGTGCCGCCAGAAGGTTTGGGTCAGTTTAAAAATCCTGACCCCACCGGGACTCAAACCCTCGACCTTCCGGCTTGTAGCGCAATGCCTTAACCACTACGCTACAGCGTGCCCCCGCCCTTTCTCAGGACTTGATCAAATAATGCCATTCTGCTAACACATCAAAATCTTTCTTATGATTTGTTAAATTTGTACTTTTTGTTGTTTTTATATTGTCCTAGTGCACCATCGCTAAAATAATAGATTTTCTTAACTTCCAAAATTTCTCTTTTAAAATGACATGAGTTTTTCTTCAAAAGGTGAACCCCTGCACTGTCATGAGTTAAATAATGTGATATGATGGAAAATAAAAATATAACAAATTATCTTCAGCCAAATGTTTATAATATATTGTAAATGCATGTACCGTTTATTGCGAAATATTCAAGTGACTGCCGGGTGTACCATCCTGTAATACAAAACTGTAATTTTCAGAATAATTACCAATAAGAGCAAATTCTCGTGCTTGAATGTAATTTTTCAATCATTACATAACTTGATTGAGCTTTCGCTACGATATTGTGTGTTTTGACTTCATGAAGCATAATAAGTAAGTAATTTAGAATATTTTCTAACAAATATCTAACCGTAATAATTTCAGCCCTATCAATTCTCTCATTCTTTTTATAAATTACTTCTTCAACGAGATTTCCCAAACATGATCACAGTGCTTGTGATACTTGTGCATGTTTCGCATTTATTTAAATAAAAATGTATTGTTGGACATTTTATGGAACTGTACATTACTTGTACACTCGAAAATCGGAACATTGTAACTATACATCTGTGGATAGATAAGCCCGACAGAGGTATGGTGTTTCCGTCAAAATCCACACGCATGGCCATACCACCGACTGCGGTTCGAGCGAATCTCTATCTTATATTCCAAAATCGTCTACAGTAGTGCCTAATTATTTATTACATCCACAATTTTAAATTAACTATAATGAAATTCATTTGAATTTATAATCGCACAGATTTTCATTGTGTAATTTAAAATCATATTAAAATACCTAGGCCTACTACTATCAGAACTATTGACATTTTGGATATCATCATGAAAATCCGTCTACTAATTACACTGGTCAACATGATGTTTGTCTCATGAGTACCAATAGTTGTATATAATGCAATTTTAATCGTGTTTTCAAATATGTATTCGGAATTTCTCCATTACCCACAGTTTTTATTTCAATTTCAATTAATGGATTTAAATAATTATTTTTTTAATAAACGTTTTTTCGTCCATTTGTCCATTATAAAATAAAACCAAATGAGCTAACTCAAATGATGTCAGCTATGGAAAAGATATATCAAGGCAAATGAAATCCTAATATGCTCGTCGATTATTGTTGGACCATCAAGAGAGATGCTCCACAGGCGAAATATAGCAGAAAATAGTCAATTCTTACTTTCTAGGCGAGTCCGAATGTTCGAATATTGTGTAGTTACGAATGTAGAAAATATTAATGTGTTTGAAATTATAAATTCCTGTTTCTCGGAATCCTTGCGTGGTAGAGAGAAACCGATATCATATTTGATTTCAGGAGAAAAAATACTATCAGAATCACATATTTTTCTTTCTCAGACGAAAAAAAAGTATATTTTTTGTTGCTCAGTGTTATTTAATCATAGCAATTTAATATACATTTATTTATCTTCACATTACTATATCTCTCGCATTATTACGGATAACCAAATGCGTAAGTTTTAATTTACAAAAATGTTCTACTTACTTACTTACTCACTGGCACTATCGAACCCGTAGGTTCACGGCCGCGCGGATATAAGCTCTCCATACATCCCTATCCTGAGCTAATACTTTCCAATCATTCCCTGTATAATCTACTTCACTCAAATCATAGTTAATGTTATTCTCCCACCTCATTCTTGATCTACCAACTGAGCGTTTTTCCTCTGGCTTTCCTACAAGAAGCTTCCATGCAAGTCTTTCATTCCCCATACGTACAACATGTCCTGCCCATCGCAGTCTACGAGACTTAACTGTTCTTATTATATCTGGCTTCCTATAAAGACCATGTAGTTCATTATTATATAGTCTTCTCCATTCACCTGTATGTTCATCTCTCTTTGGTCCAAAAATTTTCCTAAGTACTTTATTCTCAAATACTCGTAATCTCCTTTCCTCCCTTAAAGTAAGAGTCCATGTTTTATAATATAACTGGTAGAATAATAGTTTTATATATTTTCAGTTTAACGTTTTTTGAAAGGAGTTGGGACATCAAGAGTCTCTGCAATGCATAATAGCACGCATTTCCAGAATTGAGCCTATGTTTAATTTCTTTATGCATCTCATTCCTATTTGTGATTATTGTTCCTAGGTATTTGAATTCAGCCACTTTCTCAAAATTTCCCTCATTTCTCATTAGCTCTCCATTTCCATTATATAATGTATTTCTACGTGTGACCATATATTTAGTTTTATTGACATTTACTTCCAATCCTAGGTGATAAGCCAGACGAAAAAAGTACCTTGATCGAAAGAGTGACGATCTTTCACCTTAAAAATACAACCGTCAAGAAATGCGGACATGGGTTCAACTGGGGTAAAATGTTCTACTCGTATAGTATTCTGGTGTTTGTCTCTTAATTACGGCCAACTAGTAAGTAATACTATTAAAATGTGTAATTTCATCATTTATTATCACGGTAATCTCATACTAGAATATAAATGAAATGTATGATGATTCCCCGTCAAAACTTTAAATTTTTGTATGAACTGACCCCTATAGAACTCTGCTTGGGAAACATTTTGCGAATAAGAATTGGACTTTCTTGTAATGTAAAAAAGTATATAAATTATGAAGTTGTATCCATGTTTGAGTAAAATAACAATGCTATTTCATAGTTACAACACTAATGATAATCACTGTAATTAAACAAAATTCAAATCCCATAATTAAAAGAATAAAACAACAAATTCAAAACAGGGGTCCAAATTACCCGAAGTTCCTCTATATATATATATATATATATATATATATATATATATATATATATATCCAAATATAAAAATAACAGTCAAGTCTCATAGACTGGGATGGACAGTAAATGTGGCACGAATGGGGAATGAAAGAGGTGCACGGAAGCTTCTTGTAGGAAAACCAGAAGGAAAACGCCCAGCTGATAGACCAATAATGAGGTGGGAGAATGATATTATCCGTGATTTGAGGGAAGTAGATTATACAGGGGATCATTAGAAAATTAGATATGGATAAGGATGTATGGAGAGCTTATATCCGCACGGCCAGTAAGATTAGTTTAGAATATACATATTCAGTCAACTCCACTTTTTATTGTTTCTCGCAAGTATTAGTAGCTGCCGGTAGAATGCTCGGCATTATTTTGTCCACAGCGTAGTAAGGCATTTTCGCCGAGGTACTCCTCCTCCATGTTTCTCGTAAGTCTTAATTATTTTAGTGCTATGTGTGTGTGTGTGTGCATACATACATATGTGCATGTGTGAAGTGAATATGTGTTTTCTTATAGGCCAAATTCAGAATCTTCAGAAAGAAATCACTCTTAGCACTAATTATAATAAAAATTCAAGGAATGATGGATTTATTTTTCAATTATGTGTGCGTGTGCGTGCGTGCATGCCTGTGTGTGTGTAACTATGTTATTTTCTATATAAAGGCACTACAAATAGCGGCCCGCGGGCCGCATTCTTTCCTCCAAGCCATTTCAAATGGTTTGCGAAATTCTCCCAAATTGTATTAATGCTATTTTTTCATTAAAATATTTTTATTAAGTATTTTAAGAGCTGTCATTCCTTATATGTTGCATCCTATTTTTATTTCGTAGCATAATATATCATACACTTAAACATTATGTTAGTTATTTTATATTTGAAATTAATTCTACATTTATCGATTCTGCACTATGATAAAGGCATTCGTCTACCGAACAACCCCTACTAGCGAGAGAAAGTATTATATGGCACCCTGCCATTTGACCAGGGTCAAAGTTATCGAATTGACAACTCCCTCCTCTATCCCTCTTCTGTACGATTATGTTTTCGAATACTCACATTAAATATGTATGCTACTTGTAAAATAAGTACATATTTGTATTTTTTTCATAAGCAGTGACTACAATGTACTCGTTGATTACAATTTTGGTAGAAGAATCTATATTCATTTCAATCTGTGGTCCTCCACCTGATTAGAAATATATTTCTGACCCCTAGGTTCATTATGATTGGACACCACTGCCCTATATACTCAAAATCTTTAGTAGAAAGTCACTCTCTTACAAATTAAAATTAATAACCAAGGAATAATGAAGAAATGTTGTTTTTATGACGTAGGCTCAGTGTAACGACAACGAGTTAAATTCCTTCCGAGCGTCACGAAGTTTAACATCACGTCTGAGCTGATTGCATGATCTACGATCACATTTCAATTGAAATATCTAGTATTTATTGTGAATTCGTCTTTTTTCAACATTCTGGTAAACAAACTGTTTCCCCCTACGAGTCCGTCGCCGTGACGTAGTCGGTAGAGTCCCTACCTTTCACTCCGGCGACCCGGGTTCGATTCCTGGCGGGGTAGAGGATTTTAAACCTCCACCTTGGGTCTGGGTGTGTGTGTGTGTGTGTGTGTCCTGTCCTTGTGTCTATGTGAGAATTAAAGAAAGTTAACAAACATAAAATAAACAAAGATAAAGGTAAAACAATAAGGAAAACCAGTATAAACAAAAAAAATGCAAATATAAAAAAAACGAGATCTTCCAAATATTCCGAACGATAGTACCATAACTTTGCTACAAGTGCAAAATATAAACAGAGCTTATCATCTGCGCTTTCAGCGTAGCAAAAATAGATTATTTTTGTCGTCAATGGTAGATCAAACACTCCACAAATAATAAAACCTAGAGTTGTTTCTTTAGAGACCACCTCGTTGATACCATCAAATTTAACAAGAAAATAGTATAATCCATAATCTCTTTTATTTATTTATTTATTTTTTCAGCTGGGTGATCAGACTGCCCGAGCACCATGGACTGAAAAATCGATTGCGCTATCCCAGTATTATGGACATGAATGAAATTAAAGTCTACTCTGCGGTGTTATGTAAGTTGTAGGTCATCCTCCAGATTCGACATACCAAGTTCTACTCAAAAAACCCACGCCGTCATTTTAGGGTCTGTGGCCGCGAAGAGGGACTGCAAAACTCGCGTTGGCCCCGTCTGCCCTTTTTTATTGATCAGGCTCGTAGTCAAAGACGGCACCCTGGTGGACATCCCACTAGATCCCCGCAACCACATATTCTCAATGCTTGTGAATTACCAACCAAACTATTATTTTTATATAATGTGAAACGAGGTGAAAGGTGATGTAATGTGAATTAATGAGAAATGAAATGGCATGAATGGGAGGGAAGGAGAATAGAGAATATTGGTGGGATGAAATTCGAGAAACGGGAGAACTCCGAGAAATCGAAAAATCCCGGTATAACTCACCACTAATCCTCCTCCGCAACCGCAAGAATTCGAATCTGGGATCCCAATTGATGCAGTCTGCATGCGTCTACCGAGACGGTATCCATAATCTAACTACAATCTTAATTTTATCTTAATTTTGTTTTGTGTCTTCAAATTAGTACGTATTTTATTTAACTGCTATCTTGAATATCACAGATTATTAATGTCGCGTTTCGTATCTGGCCGTTAAAGAACAGAAAAAAGTTGCGCGGAGAGCTCTTATATCAAGCATGAGGTTCTTTTGGTGCAGTAAATCTACGACACGAGAAAGGCTGCTTTGCTTCCCTTCCAAGGAACCTATACTCACGATCTTTACACAGTTAAATGTACATCGACGCTGGCCAGGTTTCAACTCCGAACCTCGGATTAAGAGGTGAGCATGTTAATCACTAGTTCACCAGATTGGAATTTGAAACGAATTTATAAAATTATTTCAATCCTTAAAAATATTTTTTTTTCATGTCATGTTTAATTTTCTTTCCTTTAAATACAGAATTTTAATGTTTACACATCTTCCTGTGCCTAAATTTTTATTTTTCTTCTCCACACATCTCTGTCCATCCAATCCATGTCCTCCAGTCCTCTTGCTTTCATTCCAGTTCTTATTTCCTGCATCCACGAGTTTCCATTTTTTTAACTTCCAACTGCTATCTCTACTGTCTCAATATCTAACTGTATGCTCGTTCTGTTTTGATCATCAGTTTCCTCTGCAATTCCACTTAAAAATTCCAAACGATCTGTAGTAGATAGCTTGCTAAAATATAATTTCCATTCATTAAAAAAATTACCTGAATATTGATTTTATTGTGTCCTGGCTTTCTTAAATTTTTCGAAGTTCTTCATGCCTCTTAACACCTTTTTCCTCCAATATAAGTCTGAATTCTTTGACAGGTTCTTTCCCAATATTTATTCTTTTCTGTCACCTTCTTTCTTACCTTTGCTTGTGCTTTTTTATACTCCATTTTGTCCGTCAAATTTTTTGTAATCAATTGAGTTGGTGTTTACTTGATGAAAATCTATATGTATTAATTAAATAAAACGTAGTTTTATTTAATTAATACATTTTGTACTTAACCAATTAAGATATTTATTTTTTTCATCATCTACATAATTCTTAATCTCCTTGTTACAAAAATAAGTTTTCTTATTCTCCATTTCCTTTTCTCACAAAGCCTCTAGCAGCCATATGTATATTTTCGACAATATGCTGATATTGTTTTTCAGGAGTATCAAATGTATTTTTAATTAACTTTTCGTCCAGCCTCTTACGGTAAAGGTATAAAATACTATCGTCCTCTAACAACTGAGTATTACATAGAGGTGTGTGCATAATTTCTGATGTCTCCAATTTCTCTTTCTTATCGTCACTGTTATTAAAATATGGAAAAAATATTTTTGCATTTACCAAATAATGATCACTGCCACAGGCTGGGCCTCTATACACTCTAACATCTTGTATTTTCAAATCCGTATTTATCTAAAAACCTAAAGATTTAATTTTATTACTTTAATAAATACACAAATATTATCACATGCGTACTAACATTGAAATATGCATGGCGTTTACTGATAAACTACGCTCATAACAGGGTCATCTGTACATATGTAAGACCCGTATCAATCACAGAAGGAGATTTGGATGAACACTTTGAACTATCAAAATATTTTTTTGTCGAATAACACGAGGTCGTCTTTTATGAAATTTCTGGCTTACCCCCTGACATTGGCAGAATTGTAATTAATGTCCTGTATGGCGGAATTACGTTCCCCGATGATATGATAGGTGATAAATGATAATGAAGCGCCAGGGAAGTCCTTAAGCTAAACGTAACCTTAATTCCAGACTATGGACAACCACAGGAATAATTCCCTTTAAGAAAAATTTCGTATGATCTGACCAGGAATCGAATCCGGAATCTCATGAACTGTAGTCAGAAACGCTGACCACTAGCCAATGTTGAAGCGATAGAGGAATTAATACCGTGCAACTCGAACGATATATACGGAAAAGTCTGAAATTATGTTCTATGAAAAGAGCGAATGATTTAAAACAAGTTAATGGGGAAGTTACGTCAACATATGGATTTTTTAAGGAAATTAAACGATAGTGGCTTCGGTTGCTGAGAAATGCATGGAAGATTCAATTCAAGTTAAAATAAGATATCTCGAGTAACCAACAAGTTTATTGAATTTCTACAGGAGGTAATATCACAGGGTAAAACATCTACAATCGAAACGAGCGATTTTCCATAGATTTGTGTGATGAAAAATGTTAATATGCCTATTGCTAATAAATATGAACGTGGTACAAGCCTAGAAATTCTTTTGTAACATCTTTGTGTTTAGCGTTGCATTCCATTAATAAACTGTTACAAATTAATTTATTTTGGTTTTAATTCATTATTTTACATGTTCGTAATCACCATGCGCATTACGATGTCAACCTTTGAATTGTACCAACATTTGAAATATTATCGAAATAATTTGTAAGTAAATTAAGGGTATTTGTCACTTCGTGAGTCGTGAATGTATCGATAATTTGGAAATCACTCGTGGCATTTAAATAATTATTTAATATAGTTATTTTAAAATATTTATATATTTAATGTAAACGGCGATGTTTGAAAACAAATCAGAAACGTTTTGTTATGTTCCACTTGTTGATCACTGCAACCAGATCATGTTATTTATTGCCAAAGGATCACAATATTGAAAGAATGCACCCTAGTGGAGAAAAAATGAAACACATCAAACTGTATATTAATTAATTTCTGATGTCCTATGATGTAAATATGTCAATTATATTTTTCTGGAACGTAAATTCCTGTGAAATAATATGTTTAAAAAAGTTCAAACAGTGTTTTAATTTTTTGTGTGGTATAATCAATTGCTAAAAGTGTTTTTATATTATATCCCGCAAGTACTATCAGTTTCCATTCGTACACTATATACATACAATCTGGTAGCCGTATTTCTTAGAGAGTCAGTCACTGAAAAAATAATGATCTGGCCTATTCAGAATTTTAAAACGGAGGAGCTTTATTTAATATGGTAAATTTGTTTGATAAATCCTAGGTTAAACACGACTGTGATAGGTTGTCAGTCAAAATTCATTGATACGCGATTGGTCATTGATTCCCATTTGGGGAATGAGTTAAATTGTCCTTATAATTTATGAAGGTATTTTTGTTTTTCTATAGTATAATTTGGAAGTAAGTAACGACGATTTGTGTATTAAATGACTTAGTTGTTTACTTATACAACTATTATTTGAATTGTTCTTGGATTATTCACATGGTCTTCAGAGCCGAGTCCGTTTTTGTTGATATCAGGTCTAAATATGATGGTAATGTATTGTTCCATTTTCCAGCTATTTTAAAAATCTTAAATTAAATATATAATTTCCCATGCTTCTGACATGTAGGTCTAATTGAAATATCTTATAATGGTAAACTAAAATAAAATATTTCCACTACAGTCTTCAGGGTCGTGGGAGGTTAGGGCTCCCACCTTTTTAGAAAATCGGCTCGATACACCAGTCGGGTTGTCAGCCCTCCGTGACGTCCACCTTTACCCCAGAACATTCTTTTGGCACTCATTTCAGTTAGAAACAGAGTTAATCCAATCCCAGGACCATAATGCTGCCAGAAGAGTTAGGATGGTTTAAAATTTCCGATCCCATTGGGACTAGAACTTTCCGGCTTGTAACATGTTGCTAAACCAACTCCGCTACGTCAATACCGCGTTAAATAATAATAATAATAATAATAATAATAATAATAATAATAATAATAATAATAGCTTTATTTTACCTGGCAGAGTTAAGGTCTTAAGGCCTTGTCTGCCACTCAACCAGGTTTTAAAAAATACTAAAAAAAATAGTCTTACATCTAAATTACAATATACATAAACGATGACATGTTATAAATATAATACAATTAATATTTATAATATATTTTGATTTACTCTAAATTTAACGAATTAAATATATAATATGTACAAGATATATAAAAATGAGAAAAAAATAATTAATGACACAGTATACATTTAAATAAATGGAGAAAAATGAATTATTAGACAACAGGTAACTGTATAAGCGTGACTTAAATGTGCCAAGTGTGCGGCAACCCCTAATATTTTGAGGAAGGAAATTCCAGGAGCGGACAGAGGCTACTGTGAAGGAAGTAGAATAATAGGAAGTGCTATAAAAAGGAATTGTTAGCAGGCTGTTATCTTGTGACCTAGTGTCAATATTGTGGTAAGAGGAAAACTTCTCAAATCTGGACGCCAGGTAAGTAGGAATGTAGGAATTCAGAAGCTTGAAAAGTAGTGAAAGAGAGTGTAATTTACGTCTATCAGTAAGACGGAGCCAAGAGAGGTTATTAAAGTGTTCGGAAATATGATCATAACGGCGGATATTGAAAAATAATCGAACGCAAGCATTATGAACACGCTGCAGTCTCTGCGACAAGTCATGGTTTAGATTTTAGATCATTATATATAATGTCACAATAATCGAAGTGTGGCAACACAAGATTCTGCACAAGGATTTGTTTTAACGAAACTGGGAGAAAATTCTTTAAACGTCAAAGATAATGTAAGATGGAGAAAGTCTTTTTACATATGTGTTTCACTTGTGTTTGCCAGGTTAAATTTGCGTCTAGATGTAGTCCAAGATCTATTACTCAAGAAGAATAAGGGATAATTATATTATTTATAGCAATGTTTGGAAGTGTAGATATGTCAAAGGTTGTGAGCAGTCTTTGTTGTCATGTATACTGGAATATCATACTAAAAGTTATGTAGCCTATGTTGAAGTATTGATTAAGAGTTGATAGTATATATATATATAGTCACGAAATAAAATATGAATGCTGATGAGAAATCTTGGTAACTGTTGCAGCATTTTACATACTTGTCGCTACCAGAATTTTTTTATTATATAAAACTTTCCTCATTAGAGGATTGCCTCAAGGACAAAGTGATACAGACAATTAATTTTTGTAATTGATGAAATACATTTTGTAAATATATTTTAAAAAATTCAACTTGTAGGCCTAATTGAAGTATACATATTATAAAGTAATTTTGTAAATATGGTTTCTTAAAATTGAAATTGATCCTCTAATAGCAGCGATGGCAATTCTAGAAAGATACACCCTGTCCAAATCTAAGGAATTCCAAATAGAGTAAACATAATGTGAAGGAAACATGAAAATAAGCAAAATTAATTTTTTTTTCAGATGTTGCATATTTCCATTTCGAGTGTTGGGTGAAATAAGCTCCTATCCATTTTTTTAATTAAATATATATATATATATATATATATATAATGTTTTTGCACGAGGGTAGGGTTTCTTGGAACAAGTCCTAAGTTTCTCCTCTTATACATGTTTTGGAAAGTCGGCTACCCTTTGATGTCATGTGAAATAGGTACGCATACAGTAGGACCAGTTACACAAACGACCGCAGGAAATAGGCCTCATATGAAAAATATTTAATTTTTAATGTGGATTTTAGACTAAGGTGCGAGTTTAAATACACGTTACAAACATTAGGATCGTTGGAAACACCTCGTTTAATTGCCGGTAAATGTTGTTTAATAATAGGCTATTAATAATTATTGAATTAATACTTACTTACTCACTGGCACAATCGAACCCGTAAGTTCACGGCCGCGCGGACATAAGCTCTCCATACATCCCTATCCTGAGCTAATGATTTCCAATCATTCTCTGTATAATCTACTTTCCTCAAATAATAGTTAATGTTATTCTCCCACCTCGTTCTTGGTCTACAAACTGGGCGTTTTCCCTCTGGCTTTCCTACAAGAAGCTTCCATGCAAGTCTTTCATTCCCCATACGTGCAACATGTCCTGCCCATCGCAGTCTACGAGACTTCACTGTTCTTATTATATCTGGCTTCCTATAATGACCATGTAGTTCATTGTTATGTACTCTTCTCCATTCACCTGTCTGTTCATCTCTCTTTGGTCCAAAAATTTTCCTAAGAACTTTATTCTCAAATACTCGTAATCTCCTTTCCTCCCTTGAAGTAAGAGTCCATGTTTCGCACCCATATAATATAACTGATAGAATAATAGTATTATATGTTTTCAGTTTAACGTTTTTTGAAAGGAGTTGGGACATCAAGAGTCTCTGCAATGCATAATAACACGCATTTCCAGAATTGAGCCTATGTTTAATTTCTTTGTGCATTTCATTCCTATTTGTGATTATTATTCCTAGGTATTTGAATTCAGACACTTCCTCAAAATTTTCCTCATTTGTCATTAGCTGCATTAATAGTAATAATAATGGTATTAATAATAATATTAAATCAATAAGTCATCGAAAAAGAATAATAGAGACAAAGAAAGTTATTGGCATATTAAATTATATTTTATGGAGTAAGCATAAATCAAGAGGACTAAATTATTGATATATAACACAATTGTGAAAAATGCTTTATGATATGGTGCGGAAACATGGACGTTGAAGCAAAAACACAGAAATAAATTATTAGTAACAGAAATGGACTTTTTAAAAAGATCGGCAAAATATCAAAATTAGATAAAATAAAACATAATGAAATAAGAGAAATAATGAATGTAGAAAATTATATTGTACAAGAGATTGAAGAAATCCAACTAAGATGTTATGGGCATATAATGAGAAGAAGGGACACAGAAACAAACAAAGAAATATTGAAATGGATACCTCCAGGAAAAGGGAAACGTGGTAGACCAAAGCCAACGTGGATAAGTGGAATTCAAGACAACATGAAGAAGAGAAATATGACAGAAGCAGACACGCAAGACCGGGAAGTGTAGAAGAAAAAATGTATATTTTGGTTGAGGATACCTGTGTAAATAAAAAAAAAACAATCCTGAAAAAAAAAGAAATAAATAATATATTTTACCCTATGTAATTTAGATTCTATAGCTTTCTCTTCTACAGTGCTCAACAGTGACAAATTACACATATGATTACTATTATGAATATACTGTACTGTAACTAAATAATTAAAGCTTAGTGTTTGCTGGTCCATGGGCCATTAAGGGTGTGAATATCTCAAGTATGGCTTCCTTCAAATTAGAAGTAAAGCTTGTAGATTTCAATTATTAAAATGAAACTGTAGCCTGAATTATCTGTCCTTTCACGCCCAATTTTGATTTGCGTTGCTAATAACCAGAGTTTCTATGGGCGTCCTTAATAAAAAAAACTAATAACACAGTTGGTCTACACAGTATATCTTCTAATATATAAAAATCAATGTTTGTTTGCTTGTTGGTTTGTTTGTTCGTACTTTATGCGCGGCCATACCGTTGATCCGATTTTGGTGTTTTTTTTTCAGCAAAATGTTCAGGAGATTCCCGAGATGAACATAGGCTATAATAGAGTTGAGACACTCAACTCCTACACCCTTAAAAACACCCTTTGTAATGAAAAACGTGAAAAAGTCCCTTTTTTTTACCCTTAAATTGCTTACGCTGCCTAAACCACAACAAATACACAACATTAATGTACACAGAATTGAATATCACAAAACAACTCTACAAAAAATTCCGCGACAACGTATGTTTATCCTTTACAAATAACACACAATAGCCATTTTTATGTTTCATTGAAGCCAAGGAGATCGGGATGCGAAGATTCCCGGGCAACGCCGGGTAATCAGCACGGGTTATCTAAAAATAATAACGATATAAATTTATATTTATTTTTCCTTTTACTTATTCAACTAAATGAAAAAAAACACATAATTTATTTAGGTGTAGCAGCGCACGCCGGGTATTAGCTAATACTTAAATAAAATATTTTTTTAAAAAATATAACAAAAAATGAACTTAAAAACTTATATATATATATATATATATATATATATATTTATATATATGCCTATATATAGGCTATATTACATAAAAAATATTAAGAAAATATTTTTTAAGCTTCTTTTTAGTTTTGCGTCCATAGAAATTTACAATATTAAATTAAAATTTGAGATAGAGGCTTCCTCTAATAAGGAAATTGAAAACCGTCTGTTCTGTATAACATAGGGACTTTAACATTAATAAAATTCATGATAAAGTTCCGTTGTAGTATTATTCAAAATTAAAATATAAAATTATGAAATATTTACCTAAAAGTTCCGTCTCCTCAACTTAAAGATTATTAATTATCTGTAGCGCTTTCGGGACTAGTGACTTTTCTCAACCCAAGGAAATCTCAAGGAAGTTGAGATTTTTTTTTTGCAAAGTTCAGTTATTAATATACAATATTATTGTCATGCATTGTAGGTAGTGGTAATTTCTGACCTTCATTGTATTAGGCTACATAATCATTAATAAATAATTCGCTTTATGGAAAAAATTAGCCCAGTGTATTTCGTTTTTAAGAAACTGAGATATTTCTGTTAGCGAGTTTTGAAATAGTGCACGCAATTTTTGTGCAATGAAAGTTATTCAGACTGTTTTCACTTTTGTCAGAATATGGGGGGCAGAACACATTAACACGGACATTTCGATTTCTTTAAAAAGTGCGGGAAGCGAATCAAATAGGCTAGTAAAAGACTACACATATTAGTAGGGAAATTCATTGATTTTATTTCTTGAAAAGGAGTTCTTCGCTGTGGTTCTTACCTTCCACTCTGGGAACTCTTGTTCAGTTACCGGTAGTGTAGGAGATTTAACATCTCCAACTTATGTGTGGGGGTGTATTCAATGTTTGTCTCATAAAAGAAAACAAATGTTATAAAATATAAAACAGAAAAGAAAAGGTCAGAAGGAAGAGGCTAGTAAAAAAAAGTTTATTGAGAATTTTTGTAATTGCATTTAGATTATGAGGGTGAGACTAAATTCCTCTTACAGAGTTTGAGGACTTGTAATACGGACGAAGATAATTACATTTAGCATAGGAACTCGTGTCTGGAAAGGTACCAATTTCCCGCTAATGCAAAATCACCTCACACCCTTTCTTGGTGCCACTCACTACGATAGTTTTGACTAGGGTAGTCCATACGTCAATCCTCGCTCACTTTATTTCCATGTCTACTGCAAACTTGTTTACGTGCTATTCTGTTGAGTTTGTGATCCGCCCAGAGACGTTTGCACCTGCTCAGTACAGTAGTAATCCTCCACGACAGTACACAGTAGAATACAAGATGTACGTACTTTATTGGCACTGTGTTGTTGTTATCTGTGCCATACACGTTTGCAGAATACGCAGACATGTTGTTATTGTACGGCGAAGCTCGGTGCAATAGCAGGTCCGATTCTTAGCCTGCACGTTATCCCGACTTGACCCCGCTAGACTACTATCTGTGAGGTCACAAAAAAACCTTAATTTACGATACCTCTGTAGAAACCAAGAAAGACCTACTAGCACGAGTTATGGCTGCGTCGGATGTTGGAGGAACAGGGATTGCTGATCGTGTGTACGAGAACATGGTAAGGAAGTACCGCATCTGTATTGAAATCGGTGGTCGACACATCGAACCCTTCTTGTAAGAGGTTCCAGACGACAGGCAGCAGGAGTCGGAGAGAGCAACATGTTTGTAGTGGTATTTTGTGTGTAACTGAAAAACAGTACGTTTCCGGACATGAGTTCCTATGTTAAATTTAATTGTCTTGGTCCCCACTATAAGTCCTCAAACTCTGCAAGGGGAATTTTCACTCACTCTGTGTGTGTGTGTATATATATTTTTTGTAATCGTATAGGCCTATATATATATATATATATATATATATATATATATACACAGAATTTTAATGTTTACACATCTTTCTGTGCCTAAAGTTTTATTTTTCTTCTCCACTCGTCTCTCTCCATCCAATCCATGTCCTCCAGTACCCTTGCTCTCATTCCAGTTCTTATTTCCTGCATCCACGAGTTTCGAGGTCTTCCTCTCCTCCTTCCTCCAGGTGGACACCATTCCAATGTTTTCCTGGGTAATCTTTCTTCTTGCATTCGTCGTACGTGCCCATGCCAATTTAATTGCTTATACTGTATATGTAATCTACTATTGAATAACCAATATTCATTTTTCTCTTATGACAGTATTTCTTATTTTGTCTAATTTTGAACTTCTTGCTGCTCTCATCAAGAAATCAATTTCCATCTACATATATATATAATTTATTTATTTATTTTAGTCGTAATGTATATTGAGTTTATTTATATAAATATGAATAGTGAGGTAATGCTGAAAAGTCATTTAATTTTGTCATGTGTATTTCTTTACTAGAGGAATGGAATAAAAAATCTTTATTGGCAATTATTGTAGTTAACAGAATAAAATACTTTTTTCTGAGCTAAGCAAGACTTCAAACAGTAGTAAGCAGAACTTTTGAAAATTACACAAAACAGTTAATCAAGCTGTGTCGACTTTTTTCTAAACAAAACAAGTATAAAAAATCTCCAGTCAAGAGAAATAAAAAGTTGTGAAAGATGTCGGACTCAAAGAAAATGCTTTATAATTCACGATTAAGAATGGTGAGTCGCAATTTTCATTTTAGTGTTTTGTGTGGATAGAATTGGGAAGATTTTTCAGTGAAATGACTGTACCAATTAGGAAGTAAAAGACTTGGTGGAGTGAGTTCTACGGATTGTCAAACGTCACTTGAAGATGACACTGTGGATTTTTACTATGTCATGCTCCGAGTTGGGGTGGGCATGACACAATCCAGTTATTGTTCGATTCAGAAGTCGACATTCCTTCCTTATAAGAGAAAAGGGGAAAAAAAAAGTTTCTTCTAACTCACTAATGTTAAATTCTATCATTTTTTCTGGTATTTCTCTTCAGAACTGTGCCACATTCCATTCTCTCATGAATCACTGTTTTTTATGATAGCTTTATTCTCATACTTCACTTACCTGGAAATTTCTAATTTTAATTTAATTACATTTTATATACTATTGCATTATAATTTCAAGTCATATCGTAAAACAGTTTTGTCTATATTTTTGACAAGAACCATAATATTAATATTTCTGTGTAATAAAAATTTTGAACACTAGTGAATACAATCATCATTATCAACGTGATACCGGATGATGATGACGAATAAAAATTTTGAACACTAGTGAAAAGAAACAAAATCTGGGCAGTTATATATAAAAATAAAAACATGCAAAATATTTTTGAAAATAAAGTATTGGGTACACATAAAGAATGTAGCGATTTTAAAGGTGATGAATCATATTTTAATTAACTGTGACTAAAACAAAACTCATGTTAAATGAAAGAGTAACATCTCCAGTTTACATTATAAGTTCATATGTGTTCAATTTGAGCCCCGTTTGTTACATGACACACATCCAACCTGTGTGCTAGGTCTTCACATACATTAATAAGCATGTCTGGATTGATGGCAGCAAGAGCTTCTCGAATCATGTCTCTCAACTCGGGCAGGTTAGCAGGCAATGGAGGCACGTAGACTCTCTCCTTTACAAAACTCCAAAGAGAAAAAATCGCATGGGGTGAGATTCGGTGATCTAGGAGGCCACTGGAGATAAGCCCTGCCATCTGGACAATGACGACCAATCCAGTAATGACAGTGTGGAAGATCTTACGAAAACGCTTACATATGCGTAGGCCTACCAACCGTTTACAATTGTTACAGGCTCTAAAGCCTACTTATTACGCTGACTTTGCGCATGAAATGTTGCAGCAACATTCTCCTCAGACACTCTTGGTTATCCCACACTTTTGCCTTTACACAGGCAATCGATCATTTCGGACTGATTATGCCATCGACGGATGTTGCTGGCATTGGGAGAATCACGGTTAAACTGCCTACGAAACGCAAGTTGAACTGTTACAACTGATTTGCAACTCTCAAACTGCAATACACAAAACGGTTTCTGTTGAGAAGTTGCCATCTTTCATATTATTGTTACCATAGAAACAAAATAAAGCTATTCGCTCACTCACATAACTAAAACTATCTCCTTTTCTGTTTTATTTCAGTCTACGCAACTTTCTACGCCTCATCTTAGTGATAATATTATTACTTGAAACTACTATATTATTTTATGTACACACTGTATTAAGGGATGTGTTTGGACCTTCCACTGACAGAACATTTAGAGATATATCGTAGATATATTCATGAGGTGTGTGGACTGGAACTGTATAGTCCACAGACGAAGTGTATGAAAGCGGTAGGTATTTCATAGTCAGCACATTATACCATGAATGATTGTATTATAACTTACCTTCATTTAGTCGCTGAGCGGGCGTGTTAGATCCGAGTCTGACGGACACACTTCTAAATTTTAATCATCACCCTTACCTCACAGTGAACTACGAAACATTAAAATATAAAGTAACTAAACTGAATAACAAGAGCAAATTTAATTAACGTAAAACACAAAATAGAAAACATATAATTGAATACGCCTGGAATAAACTACAGATGTGAAGGTACGTACACATATGCGCGCCGCGAACATGAACGGCGCGCGCGCGGCGCATGCGCGGCGCTTGTTATGTTCGTCGAAATTATTAATTTCAACGAACTTCCTGCGATCCATAGGAAACCTACAAACCTTCAGTAGACATTTCGCAGAGCAGGTGTAACCAACCATGTCTATTCCCTTTCCGTTCTCCCGCTTGTCCTGCATTCTTTCCCAAAAATAGGGACTTTTTTTAAAATGCCACGGGACGCGGGACAAATTGTTAAAAATCGGGACTGTCCCGCCAAAATCGGGACGTCTGGTCACGCTTATTACTTATTACATCTTATAACTTTATTTATACTTTTTCAAATATTATAACATTAAAGGAATTTAAAAAAATATATGATTTGTATATATGTGTTTAAAATTATTAAGAATCTATCTCACCATAACATGGCCTTAATTTTTAATAGGCTAAAGATGTACATGATTATTATACTAGAGGTTGTACTTTATTGCACAAAGATACTAGTTTCTCAAAAAAAAAGGTATAAAAGGGATTCGTTATGCATTAATCAACCATTACAATAACTTACCTATTGAAAATCAACATTTCACGAATGTTAAACATTTTTCTAATTGTATTAAAAATATGTTTCCTCATTGCTTTCTTAGTTAATTTTGTTAATTTTATTATTATTAATATTATCCTGTTTAAATATTGTATTTATACGTGTATATATATTGTGCATCTATAGTAGTTTGTATTACTTAAACTTATGCCTGAATTTGTTTTCTTGTTTTTATTGTTAATTGTTTTATGGCCATTATTTTTTGTATATTGCCCCTTAACATGAGCAGTCTTGCTCTTTGGAGTCTTTGAAGAAATAAATAAATAATTAGTAATAAATGTGTTTATATATTGTACTGTTTTGTGATACTTCATACATAATATTATGAAATGAACGTCTTAAATAAATAATGTTTTCTAAATAATTCTAATTTATTCATACAATTACAGTACACACGAAAAAAAAACACATAACATTGAAAAAAAAAACAGGCATCTCCTTTCAATGATTTTTAAAAATGATCCTTATGTTGAGGATACCACAATAATTGCTTGCTTCTATAAATATCAATAAGTTTTAACATGTTTTCCTCTGACCACTCCATACTCTAATAGGCCTAATAGGTGCGCACCGAAAACAACGAACCTCTCAGGTACCCGTCCAAATCTAAACAGCGAACCATCAAAGTGTTCGTGGAAAAAACCGACAATGAGTGGATCGTGGTGCGAGACGCGCGCGCGGCATTCGCGCGCACCTTAAAACCCCGTCCAAATCTGACGAACATGGTGCGCGCGCGCGGCGCGCAAGTGTGTACGTACCTTGAGTGATATCATGGACTGTTCCTATATTCTCAGGTAGTAGCCATTGTATCGCTTGCAATTCCCCCCGTGTCCCTCTTCGTCCCTTGTTTTCATTCTTCTCGTCTGTGGACTATACATATATTATACAAAATGTTGCTAATTTTTGTAAACATCCTGTTGGAAGACTAATCAAATATTTCTTGATACCTGGAATGTGGGTTGTTATCAGTTGCTATACTAGAAAACATGAAAAGTCTATGGACATAAAGGAACAGCAGAGGAGTTTGAGTGAAAACAAAGCACATCTTCTACTGCAGAGTTGTGGTTTAAAATGATGATACGCATGGTACTATATGGAATGATCATGCAAGTTTTGGAATTGAATTAGTCGCATAAAATTATTTTTTATACTGATGAAATCAGTATGTCAGTGAGAAACTCGCCAATGATTAGGAGAATATTAATTTCCAATAAATAGGCCTAAATTAATTTATTCAGTACTCTATATTTTTGAATCCTCCACCCCATTTGTGTGATTGTTAAGCGGCGGAAGATAATGAATTTCTATCTCTTAATACAATGAAATCGTTACATGATAATAAACAAATGGATTTTAGTATACAGAATGCAAAAGTATAGCATAAATTAATTTCGTCAGTCTAGGATAAGCCTACAGTTAAAAATTTGTATGAGTTCCTTAATTTTTTTATTCAAGGCAAACTGCCCTGAGCACCGCGACCTGAAACCTCTATTACGCTATCTTAGTATATTATGGATGAATGGAATGAAGTTTACTCCACGGTGTTGTGTGAGTTGTAGGTTGTCTTTCGAATCCAGGTGCTTCTCTCACGACCCACATTGCCGTTTTTTGCGATGAACCCGTGGCCGCAAGGAGCGACTATAATCCTTCCTTTTGCCCCTTCTGTCCTCTGAGGCTCGAACTCATAAGCCAGCACCCTCACGACATCAGATCCCGCATTAACATGTTATCAACACCTGTAGGTGGTAACCAACTATTTCTTATAGTATGAGATTAAGTGAAGGGTGGTATGAAAAAGAATGAATGAGAAATGAAATGTCATGAAGGGGAGGGAAGGAGGAATGAATAATGTTGGTGGGATGACATTTGGAAAACGGGAGAAACTCGATAAAAACTCAAAAATCCCCATTTGGCCCATCTCCAATACAATTGGAACCTGGGATCCCAGTCGGGGCAGCCGCGAGTGCAAGCCACGCGTATACCGAGATGGCTATTTGAATGAGTATTTGAGCATATTTTTAATATAAGTAAAGTAAAGTAATCCCACTACAGGCCTCAGGAGGCCCTTGGGGTAGTAGGAGGTTAAGGCCCCCACTATTTCTGGACAATCGGCACTTGATGTCAGCCGGGTTGTCAGCCCTGCGTGACGGGCCGCCTTTACCCCTAGAACAAGCGTCTGGTACTCATTTCCGTTAGAGGCTGAGTCGACCCCAGGGCCATAGTGCCGCCAGAAGGTTTGGGTCAGTTTAAAAATCCTGACCCACCGGGACTTGAACCCTCGACCTTTCGGCTTGTAGCTCATTGCCTTAACCACTACGCTACGGCGTGCCCCAATATACCAAGCAAAAATTATAACATTTAATTACAATATTAATAAGATGAAAGAACAATTCAGTGGCTGCAAGCCCCCGGGAAAAATATATTTGAATTATTTCTGTGCCCTATCTCCATATTATGGATTTTACTGCCCACTATTTGAACCAACTCAACAGAGATGAATGACGCCCACCTAACTAAACGCAAAGCCATGGAAGATGTGACTTTCGGAGGAAGTGAAACGCCATAAAACAAAGCAGTATAAGGGAGTATGCAGGAGAATTGCTAACAGTCAAAACCTTATTGGTTATGTATAAAAAAAATATTGATTTTAAGAAACAAGTAACTTGTGACATTTTTATAATAATTTATTCAATTAGGAATCTTGAGATTTTTATTGCATTTCAGTGGAATTAAAAATACCACGAGGATCTTTGAACTTCTATTCGGAATCAGCCTTTTTATACTTAAAGTCATATATACAGCAAGATAAATATTGTGGAGAAGTTTCTTAAATTTCAGTTACAGAAAAGTTGAGAGAAATGATATTTGTGCGGTGATGTTAAAGTAATATTTTGTGATAGGAATTTTACTTAAATACGTTTGAGGTAATATGTTATCTAGATTACAACTAGGAGAAAGAAAATCTGATAATAGTAATAATTATGTAGTTAAATAAAGGCATATTCCACTAAATTCCATTACAACTTGATTGAAAATTTAATGCTTAACCTTTAGAGAAGGATGAACATTAAGAAAGAAGACAAAAATATCTGATTCAAACTGAATTCTTGGAAGGTTTTATCTTTGAATCTGAATACGTACTGCAGATGTTAATATATTTGAAAGTGAATACGTATGTTAAATGTATACGAAGTTTGGTTAATTTTCCCGCTCGAAAACTTAAAACGGTTTGACATTTTAATTAAGATATCATAGTACAGCTTAGTGAAAAAGGGTTCTTACTGATGGACCATGACGTAATTGTAATGGGGTGTCAGAATAACCTTGTACAACCCGTGAATGCAAATGCATGACAAATCCCCATGTCTAGACTTCCAATTCTAATTCTTCTATTGTTTTTTAACATTTTACAACACTGTTCTTTTAACACAGTTCCAATAATAGATCATATTATAATATTATAATGATATTGTGAAAAGAAAAATTAATATCTGAACCAGGAATCGAACCGTGGACCTCTCCTTCTCCATAGGAGTGTGCAGCCCACTACACCATTCTAGACTTGGTACAAACATTGAGAATTCTTTCCACATATACAAATCTATAATTCTCGTTTCGTCCGCTGCCAGGTAGGTGTCACTACCAACGCTTTTGCTCTCTATTGTTTGTCTTTTATCCTTTCGGTAATTTGAACCCATATAAAAATGACATTATTTCTGCTTTGACTAATACAGATCACAGTTAATACTGTTTGATTCCCGTGACTGTAAATGTATGTTTTCCAATTACCTCAGATAATTTTACTTAAGAAGAGGCTGAATCAATAGAATCGAATTTGTCGACTTCCTATAACCACGTCACTTACCAAGATGGTCATGTTTGGATGACTCAGTCAATCTGGTATTTTCTTTGACTCAAAGTAACAGCTCTTTTTATAAAATAAAAAAAAATTATTTCCTTGTTTTTTATTAATTTGCTCTTTTCTCTTTTGAAGCATTTAGGCCCCTACAGCCTCTCTCCAACAATTAGAACTAAATGCCCTTGACGGTTCGACTGTAACGAGGAAGGAGGAACTTTGAATCAAAATACTATACAGACACACAGTTGAAAGCCTGATTGAAACTGAGGCTAGCAGAATGCTGTGGCCATCGATCAAAATAGCATAAGACGTCTTAGGACGAGTAACACACAACCAACCTCAACGAGTTGATTTATACTCCCCGTCCTTAGCTGGACTCGATTTTGTACGCTGGAGTGGAAAGTGTAGATTGTTTACCACGTCTTTGGCTGCAGACGACTAGGAAATCAAGCTGATTATGATTATTCCCTAACCGCATCTAGTGAGCATGGATTATTTGTGTGAATACTTACCCGAAAATTATTAATATTAAACTATTATTGTTATTAGTATTATTATTATTATTATTATTATTATTATTATTATTATTATTAGTTTCAGTAGCAGCAGTATTAGTAGTAGACCTATTTATTACAATTATCGCCTTGAAACGTCTTAGAGTACTGAGAAATGTCCTTGGATATTTTACTAGTCCATCAGACAATAAGTCCAGTGGAGTAAATATCACATATAGATGCAAGGAACAAAAGCAAATAATAATAATAATAACAATAGTAATAATAATAATAATAATAATAACCTGGAAGAACGACATTCAAAATTCAGTGAGGAAATTTGGCGTATCAGATGAAGACACACAGGACAGAGAACGATGGAGAACTTTATTAAGGAAAATTTGTGAATGTTTGTTGCAAACTGATAGTCTATAAATCCGTAGTCATTTATATTTGTTTGTTTATTTATTTATTCATTTATTTTTTTAATTCATGTTAATTACTAAGATTGGTTGGAGAAAACTCTCAATGATGAGGAAAATTCTCAAAATGGATGGATGGAGTAATAATATTAATCTATTGTTTTTACTGAATTCAAAGACATTATTTAATAACGCTTTTCAGATAAAAACTGTAGCTACGTAGTTGTCGCATCTCTTATTTTTCCCGTCCATCCATAGTAATTCTGCCCGAGGGCAGGTCTTTCATTGCAGTCATAGCATTTTCATGCTATTCTTTGCAGCTTTGCTAGGGAATTATAGGTATGGTAGCTTCCCGTTGCTTTCAACACCGGTGAAGGATAATGATGATGATGATGATGATGATGATGATGATGATGATGATGATAGCCGGATGATTTTCGGGGACCGTTGGGCCCTAAGCTTCCATTTATTTGTCTTACAGGCGAGGAAAAAAACCCGAAAGAAACCTCATACAGAAGCCTGTCCCGACCGGGAATCGAACCCAGGTCCGCTGCGTGACAAGGTAGCACGCTACCTCGAGATCACAGCGGTGGATGCCCGTAAATAAGTTAAAAAATTAGATTGTAAATTCCTAAAAAAATCATTTGAGGTATACTTTTTCACAATTGCCATACCAATAATATCGCGTACACACACACACACACGCACACGCGCACGCGCACACGCGCACACACACACACACGCACACACGCACCCACCCCCATACGCACACACCCACCCCCACACGCACACACACACACCCACACCCACACACACACACACACACACACACCCACACACACACACACACACACACACACACCCACAAACACACACACACACGCACGCACCACGCACAGACACAGACACACAGACACACACATATGTATATATATATATATATATATAACATTTGTATAATTCGTGAATAATATAAAATCTAGAAAATATATTGTCCGCAATACTTATGCACTTCAAAAAGAAGAAAATTGTCTGTTTCCACAACTAATTATGGAATAGATAAGGACAAAATCATTTCAGATTACTCTACCAGAAAATTAGACTTTGTATAGTATAAAGTTTTCTCTTTCAGACGTACTTCAGATTCAAATCTAGTTTAATATGATTTGTTAGGTTTATTAAACTGTCACCCATCATACAAAATTTGCTACTTCTGGAAGTATTATTATTATTACTATTTTATTATTCTTCTCTTCTTCTCCTTGCTAGAATTAAACCTTTTTGGTTCGTTCCGGCTCCAAGTAGAGTAGGCCTATTATAGTTGCTGTATCCATCTAATTTCGTGGGCGTCCCCGATCTCTTTTTACTCCTCTTGGATGATGATTCAGACTTTCCTAGGCAATCTGTTGATATCCGTTCTGCAGACATGTTCATACCATTTTCTCCTATACTCTTCTATTTTATTTTTCAATTTTTTAATTAATTTTATTATTATCATTATTATATACTTTTCATGAGATATGTATAAAATCGTATTCTCTGATAGTTAGGTCCTATATGATTTTGTGAAGTACAATGTACCACTGGTGAGGGTTTTTCACATGCAGTGTATTTTCCCAGTCACCGCCTGTCAATCTTCATTAAACTGACACTCCATTGTCATATGTCACCCTTCCTCTGGGGGGTGCGCTATGTCTGATCAGTTGGAGCTTTGTGACAGCCTTGCCTTCAAATTCGAGAATAACTAGATACAGAGTAAATGCATTTCTTAAAGAGACAACAAAACATTTGTTCTCGTTTAAAGTTTAAGGTCATTTTCAAAACAAATACAGACTTAGACATAGAATTAGGTCGATCAATGTAAATTTAAGTTTTTCTAAGTTCCGTTTATGCGCGCTCCTGATACACATGATTACGAGGCCTAATCAAACTTGTGGAAAAGTTTCACTTCATACTAAATTTGTTAGCGTGCGTATATCTTCATAAAACTATCACAAATAGGACTTATCTTTCTTCGTCCTTTCAAGTACCGTGTCTATGGCTGCATACTTATTGCAGATGTTGCCGTTAATGCGAAGAAATTTGTTGATATTTATTTAACAATTTATACAGTGATATTGAACTTGACCGAGAGTTGAATTCAAAATATTGATGCTGCTAAGCCTCTGAATACTATAAATAAAGAAAATAACTACAAATTTTATATCCAACTAACAAATTCCATGACGCCGAAAGCCTAGAAAACCATTGGACTACCATCCGGCTGCTGGAACATTTGAGGGAAATAAATATGTAGAATTAAATTCAATGAAACCCAGCGCCTTAGATTTTTCCTCATTTGGAAAACTTCTTAAATATTAACGAGGTTTAGAAGGGATGCTCTACGTCTTTAACTTCTGAGCAAACATTTTCGAGGAGAGAGTGTAAAGATAATAATGGAATTAAGCATTGGACACTAATGTCAGAACCTACGCTGAATATGAGTTAGAGTCTTCGTCAATATAAATGTAAATTCAGAATTGCCATTTTGATTCAGTCATACAATGATCGCGGAAAGATAATCTCTTCTTTAGGTCACTTTACCAAGTGTTCTTCTGTGTCTCAATCTTACGTCAATACTGCATTCATTTCTAAGGCTTCAGGAGAAGCGGCGGGTTATGTGGATTTGTCCTTGAGATGAATTGTCTGAACATGTTTAGGAGAATATGAGGAAGGAGAAATAAGAGAGATGGGATGTGTGCGAAATGGGTGAATATATTTAGAAAATAGAATGGTGTGATACGAGTAGTATACCTCTATTAGTAGGACGGTATGAGCGTACTAGGACCTGAAGTGACCAACAGTGGTGTATGTAAAGGGAATCCATTTTAAGAGGAAACCTCGCATTATTCTGCCGTCGTGAGCAGTACGATCGTAGCGTGGGAGACAGGTTGTACACAACATCCTAGCGGTTAGTTGCTTCAGTGTGTTATAGTGGGACGCATGTCGCTTGTTGTCGTGTATTGTATAATAAAGTAATCGAAAATGAAGTATACGGTTGAACAGGCAATTTAATTGGTGGAATGTTACTTATTGAGAAATAACCATAGAAGGCGTATTCGGAGATTTTCTCAAAAATATCCTGGCCGTTTCCTACAAAATCGTGTCTTTCGAAGTTGATGAAAAAGTGGCATACAATAGGTTCAGTTTGTGATATACCGAAGAAGCGTGAAAGGCACATTTTAAAAGTAGAGAAACTTGAGGATATTCAGGTGCGATTAGAACTAAGTCCTAGAAAATCACTAAAGCATTTGGCGCAGGAAACTAACATATCCAAGGGGTCAGCCCACAAAGCGACGAGACTGCTGTCATTTTCAACAGTATCTCACATAAATGGAAAGTAATAAGCCTCTATGTGTAGACTTATTTTTTTATAATAATCTAAATTAATTGAGTTATTTATATTTTGTAGCTTCTAACTCTCTCCATTTGGGGTAGTAACGGAACACGCTCCCCGCCGGTGCAATCACAATAGCGAGAAAAGTGAGAGCCACTGCAACGCTGTAAAAAGGTTTCCGCTTAAAATGGATTCCCTGTATATCGCGAAAGAATAGCCGTATGACGCCAAAAGGTTAATAGTTCAGCGAAATAGGAACAATTGATTAGAAAAGACGCAACATAGGGGCAAATGAAAAACACTAAGACGGAAAGGACACTGTTGAGCGCGTTTAGCAGTAAAGAGAAAATATAATACCAGTAGAACGTCAAATAAACATCAGTAAGGGAAAAAGGCACAGTATTGGAGGAAGGCAGGAGAAGAGGAGGGAGTGAAGATTTGTTTGATATGTGTCATTTGTTGCTCTGGATGCCTATTCTTAAGCATACTTATTTATTATAATGTCTGAATTTTAAAAAATCACTACACGCAGCAGTGTCATGTTGAATTTTAATTAAATACAGCAATTGTAAAGAACGGGAATTCTTTAATGCTGCATGTACTGCCATTTTGCCACTACAATTTCTCAATTTCATCGCTTTGAGATTGTCGACATCCAACAGCTTGCGACTTAATTTCGAAAAGCTTACTATTGCGAAGTTACTTGGTTCTTGGTTCTGAATGAAAAGTATTATTTTGTGTTTCGTGTTACCTTTATTACATAAAGTAGTGTAAAAATAAGTAACAGTAAACTACTCGATATAACAACAATTATCGAAACGTGAATTATCTTAGATTGAAACAAGTAAAAAAATGTGAAAAATTAGAATAACACTTATTATCAGAGTGCGGTGAAATAGTACTGAGATGTGAAGTTAAGAATAAACGAACTTGGTTGGTTTACAAAGTGCGAGGACTAAATTAGGCATTGTTAAGACAAACGGCAAGCTACACTGATGTCTATTGCTCGTGTACATTGTATTGTCTACTTACTCTGACTATTTAACTCATCCATCCATAGTAATTCTGCCGGAAGGCAGGTCCTTCACTGCAATCATAGCATGTTCATGCTATGCTTGCAGCTTTACAAGGGAATTGTAGGTGTGGTAGTTTCCCGTTGCTTTCCACCGGATGGTAATGATGATGATGGTGATAATGATAAGGATGATGATGATGGCCATATGATTTCGGGGACCGTTTGGGCCTGAAAGTGTTCCTGACATTTGTCTTGCAGGTGAGGAAAAACCCCGATGAAAACCTCATCCAGAAAAACTGCCCCGACCGGGGATCGAACGCTGGCCCGCTGCGTGTCAAGGCAGCACGCTACCTCGAGACCACAGCGGTGGACTATTTAACTCATAGACCGATAATTTTGCCTCTTCCTGTTGATAATTTTGCCTCTCCCTGTTCGCAATGAGAGATATCTCGGCAGATGAACTTCTTTGACAAGGATATCGATTCAACAATGTACGATCGATATAGTACAGCAAGAAATGCCAAAAGAAAACAACTTTAAAAATATATATATATATATATATATAAAGAAAAGATTAGTTCTGTTGCTCTAAAAAACTTATTAAATATTATATAATGAATATACATTATTGTTAATAGTCATTTCTCATACAATCATCTCTTATTGATTTTTCCCAAGCCAAAGAGATTTAACGGTAAATATATGCTACTTGTAACTATACAGCCGGCTTAGAAATCGCCCGGAAGTACGGTCGGAATGTAACCTCACATTTGGTAAATATTAAACATTATAATTATTTTTAGATTTTGATGTTGTATTATTCGCTAAATAGTCACTCCAAATCCAACACGAGGTTAAGTTTTTCTTTAGACAAAATCACTCGCGACATTGTCGCTCGTGACTTTTTCAGAAGAAATCTCTTGTTAGATTACTGTTGATAACTGGTACATACTACAAACTTACATGTTCACAACTGTATTATTTCAATATGTTGGCCAGTACAGAAATTAATAGTAACGTTGTCAGTATTAACTGTAGATACTGAGTTCGTGACGTAATTTCAGTACTCCTCTGTTTCAGTCTATAGTCACTGTAAGTTTCACAGTACGTACTTGTAAGCACGTAAACACACTGTTTCCTTACTATTCCTCTGCAGTCTGCTTATCATCGCTTACTTTCTTCAAACATGTCGTTGGAAATTGTACTTTCTTTATTAATATACTTTGCGTGACAAAATTGGCCAGTTGATATTTTAATTTTGTCCCTAAAGTTTTTTTAATTTTCTTCCGGAAATTTAACCAGTGATTTTGGTACAAAAAGCTGACTAGTATTAAAAAAATGGTAAAACCAAGCTAGGTGGTTCGGGCAGTAATGTTGATGCCTTGTGTTCTGAAGATCCCAATTCCAAACTCCGTTGTCAACCAACTTGATTTCTTCTTGGTTTTCTTCATTAGTTAAACAAATGGTGAGTTGAAATTTCATTACCAGTAATCCATTTCTTCATACTCATTTGATATTATTATTGTTATTATTATTATTGCTATTATTATTATTATTATTATTATTATTATTATTATTATTATTATTATTATTATTATTATTATTATTATTATTATGTGAAAGAGTTCATAGTTCTTCACCTATTATTTCTTTACAATTGTAGATATGTTAATTATTTAAATTGATAACTGTTTTATTTCAATCGTGATTATCCTATGTAACATATCAAACCATACGAAATAAGAAACATGGATGATACAGGGTTCTTCATTTATAATCTAACGGGAACACGGCGTTTCGTCTCTCCCAAGCTCTTGCTAGATTTCCCCATTACCGCCTGCCTTTGAGCGCGCGCATGTGCTAGCAGCGGCACTCGGCAGTACTGTATCGTCCAGCAATATGAACAGGCGATTGAATCCAGTGCAACGTATTTTTGTGTGTAAAAGTTATTTTCGTTGTGAATCACCAAGCCGTCTTCGCACAGAGTATGTTCAAAAGTTCGCTGCTGAAGTGCCTCCTTCCAGATTTACAATTCACGAGATTGTGAAGAAATTCGAAACCACTTGTTCTATGTTAAACAAAAAACGAAAGCATAAACGTACGTTTTAACAGAGGTAAAGTTAGACGAAATATGCGCATTATGATCGGAAAGTTGTAGTTCGGTGTGCTGTTATCCTTAGACGTATAATCTGTCCAAAATTTTACGAGCAGGCTGTACATGCAGAGAGGTACCGAAATGACATTTTGACCCCATTTTTTTGTGAACTGGCAGAAGAATAGAAACCATATGGATGGTTTCAACAAGATTCTGCTACTGCTTATACGGCAGAGGAGTCCATGAATAACATTAGGGAAGTGTTTTAAGATAGAGTGATTACGGTAGTGCTAGTGTATGGCACTGTCACTCCACTGATCTAACAGTGTGTGACTTTTACTTGTGGGGGTAACCTGAAAGACAACGTTTACGTGACATTGGGAGAACTAAAACAAAATATTAGGAATGAAATCGGAAACATTACAGTGGCCTAACTTAACCAAGTGAATCAGAATGTGTTTTCGCGATATAATGCCTGTTTAATCGAGGGTGGACGACATTTCCAGCATCTTCTATAAGGTGAGATATTTATACGTGCTTTACGCGCGGAGTTTATGTAGGAGCAAAGCCGGCTGTGGCATACCCAACGGCGCACAGACAAACCGCCATGTGCCCGTTAGGTTATAAATGAGAACCCTGTATTAATAACTATATAATGATTTCATTACAACATAGAGTCAAGAATATTAAAAATTAATAAATATGAATCGATATAACTTATAACTCTAATAAAGGATTTACACATGATTAGTCAATAACTATTTAAGTTATAATTTCAGCTCTGATAGGCAGAATTCTTTAAATATCGATAATATAGAAATCTAATATATAAAAGTGAAAGTTTGTTTGTTTTTTTGTTTGTTTGTACTTTATGAGCGGCCATACCGTTGATCCGATTATAATGGGAATTTTGGCTAAATGTTCAGGAGATTCCCGGGATGAACATAGGCTATAACAGAGTTCTGAAACTCAACTCCTATACCCTTAACAATCGCCCTTTGTAGTGGAAAACTGAAAAATTAGCTCTTTGGACGCTTAAATGGCTTACGCTGCGTAAACCATAACAATTACACAAAATTCATGTACACAAAATTAATGTGCACAGAATTGAATATCTCAGCAGGCTCTACAAAAAAGTCCGTGACAGCATATGTTTATCTCTTACGGATAACTCACAATAACCATTTTTGTCTTTCATTGATGCCAAGAAGATCGACATAAGTACGTAGATCCCTCTGCAAGCACAAGCAGCACATGGCGGGTATTCTTTTACAGATAAATCACAATAACTAATTTTGTGTTTTAGCTCATTTATGCCAAGAAGATCGAGATAAGTAGATTCTCGGTCAACATAGGGTAATCAGCACGGGGAATCTAAAAAATAATTACGATATACATTTATAATTATTTTTCATTTTACTTATTCAACTAACCATAAGAAGTACATTAATTTTCGTCTTTCAGCTCATTTATGCCAAGAAGATCGGGATGAGTGGATTCCCGGACAACGTCGGGTAAACAGCACGGGGTAGCCTATTTAAAAATAATTACGATATACATTTTTCCTTTTACTTACTCAACTAAACATAAAAACACATTAATTTTCATTTATTTGGGCGTAGCAGCGCACGCCGGGTATTTGTTAGTGAACAATAAAAACTGTTGAAACTATGCAATAATATTAAATAAAAAATAGTTTTAAAAACTAAAACAGCACGCTTTATTAGAAAACCGAACTCAAAAATGTAAAATAATTTTTATTTCCAACACGCTTGGGGTAAATTTAAAGTGGCCAACAAAAAAAATCATCTCCAACACATATAGAACAAAACTAGAATTATCAACAAAAAGAAAATAATTTTACCATCAAAAGCGTGGGGTGCTCTATATCAATTAATATATTTAATAATAAACAGATATTGGTAAAAGTAAAAGTCTCTAAGAAGAACATGTAAAAATCATAAAAAGCAACCCACGCTTTTGATGGTAAAATTATTTTTTTTTGTTGATAATTCTAGTTTTATTCTATATGTGCTGGAGATGATGTTTTTGTTGACCACTTTAAATTTATGTCAAGCGTGTTGGAAATAAAAATTATTTTTCATTTTTGAGTTCGGTTTTCTAATAAAGCGTGCTGTTTTAGTTTTTTAAAAACTATTTTTTATTTTTTAGTTTTAATATTTTACAGAATAAGATAAGAATGTAAATATCTTTAAATTCCATACTAATGTAGTATGAGCTAAAAGTATTACTCTTCTAAAAAAAAAATCCTCCCCAGCCGGATTCGAACCATCGACCTACGGACTACTGAAATTACGATGTACGAATTATGTACCAGTAGTTCACTGCTCTACCAACTGAGCTCTTACAACGATTGACTAAAAGTTGACAAGTCCGTAACCTATTATACCAGTTTTCATTTTTTTTGATTTTCTGATGATTCTGGCCAGGAATTTAGAAATAAAATATGAAATTATTGTAGTGTCACGGGTCCTTTACAATATACAAAGTTTCAAGTCGATCCAATGTCTCTAAGTGGGTGAAGATCGTGTTCAAAGATTCCGTTACATAAATACAAAGACACTTTTTTATTTTCTGGTGATTCTGGCCACGATTTTACAAAATAAGTATGAAATTTTTGTATTGTCACGGGTCCTTAACAAGAATACAAATTTTCAAGTCTATCCTATGTTTCTAAGTGGGTGAAAATCGTGTTCAAAGATTCCGTTACATAAATACAAAGACAGTTTTTTTGATTTTCTGATGATTCTGGCCAGGATTTTAGAAAATAAATATGAAATTATTGTATTGTCACGGGTCCTTTACAAGTATACAAAATTTCAAGTAGATCCAATTATTTTAAGTGGGTGAAAAATTCAGTTATATAGATAGATAGATAGATAGATAGATAGATAGATAGATAGATAGATAGATAGATAGATAGATAGATAGATAGATAGATAGATAGATAGATAGATAGATAGATAGCTAATATAAAGCGTGTAAAAACCTATAGGGAAACCATGTTTTAATATATCCAACCTCTAAAAATATGACGAAGGAATGAGTAAGATAAAAGTGACGTATTTCGAAACAAACAATTAACTCCCATTTTTCCCCTTTATATCAACACCCAAGTTTTAGGGACGTATAATTTACACGTATCCGTGGCCCTCTTCTCCGTAATCCGAATATCAATTTCATACGATACGATAATTTACTTATATTATTATAATTGTTAAGCATTTATATTGAGATATCACATTCTTAATGGAGGCTTCCCTTCAACTGAGCAATAATTCACAATTCACTTAGTGAAATACTATAATTTGTTTCAGATGCCTTCTTTTTTGTGTCATATATTGTTGTTCCAAATAGTTATATGGAATATTTGATATTTCGTAGATGAATTCCCATCGCCATTCCAAGTCTTCTCCTTTCGAACACCCATTCCTGAACAACTGGCATCTTA
>JASPKZ010009053.1:0-7500 GCA_030220185.1 Diploptera punctata
CACCACCCAACCAATCAAGAAAGAACTCTCATCTGTCAATCCTCCCGGTGCTGGCCCTGGTGAGGTGTCCGTGTTGAGTCAATTAACCGCAGGCTCCACCCTGTGGTGCCCTTCCGTCTTCCTTTAAGTTCAGCTTTGAACCATACTTCCCCCGGACCCCAAAACTTTGGTTTCCCGGAAGCCGCCCGCCGAGTCATCGGAGGAATTCGGCGGTTGCTGCTAGCATCGTTTATGTAGAACTAGGCGTAGCCGTCGCCTCGAACCGCAACTTCTTTCTTGATCAGAGAAAACATTCTTGGCAAATGCTTTCGCTTTTAGTCCGTCTGCGACGTCCAGAATTTACCTCTAACGTCGCAATACGAATGCCCCGTCTGTCCCTATTGACCATTACCTCGGCATCGAAAACCAACAAAATAGAACCAGGTCCTATTCCATATTCCATGCCTCAGATTCAGGCTGACACTGCCTGCTTTAAGCCTCTAATTTGTTCAAGTAAAAGTCCCCCGCCCATCGAGACACTCGGTTTAAGGCACGCGACGGGTAGGCCAAGTAGGCCTTCAACCAAGCACCGGTTCCGGAAACCCGAAGGATCCAGAACACCGGACCGGCTACGGCCACCACACGACGTCAACACGTGCATCCAGTTAGCCCGACGGCGTGAACCGCAGCGTGGACACAAGTCCGCTACGAGCTTTTTCACCGCAACACTTAATATACGCTATTGAAGCTGGAATTACCACTGCTGCTGGCACCAGCTTGCCCTCCAATGATACGCATTAAGATTTAAAGTGTGTTTTCATTCCGATTACGGGGCCTCGGGATGAGTCCCGTATCGTTATTTGTCCGTCACTCTACCCTCCCCGTGCCGGGAGTGGGTATTGCGCGCCCTGCTGCCTTCCTTGGATGGCAGCCGTTTCCTTCTCACGCTTTCTCAGGCTCCCTATCCGGAATCGAACACCTGATTCCCCGTTACCCGTTACAACCAGTGGTAGGCGCAGGATCCTACCATCGAAAGTTGATTAAGGCAGACACTTTGAAAGAGGCGTCGCCGGTACCGAGGACCGTGCGCTCTGACCCCAATTTATTCAGAGTCACCAAGGAAAACCGGACGAGAACGCCCGATTGGTTTTGGTCTAATAAAAGCGTCCATACCATTTCCGGTAGAGACCAGAGTTGCATGTATTTAGCTCTTAGAATTTACCACAGTTACCAAGTAAACTGTGCACCATCTAAGGAACCCTAACTGATTTAATGAGCCATTCGCGGTTTCACCTTACTTCGAGCTTGAACAGAGACATGCTTGGCTTAATATTTGAGGACAAGCATATGACTACTTGCAGGGATCAACCAGGGAACTGCGGGTGTCAGGACACCGAGCCGTGCGCGGAGGGCACGGCCGCAGAGACCCAAAAAGTTTTGTGTGCGAGAACGGCTACATCGCTGCAGCCATTCCCGCAGTGTCGACAGACGTGCGTTGAGAGCACCGACTCTCTACGTCTCACTCCCTGACAAAGAAGCGAGGGTTAACCCCAAACGCTATCTCTTGTTTAACGTGCAGGTACACACACTGGAACGCTCGGGAGCTGTGGAGAGAGGACGATGACGTACGCAATAACTGTTCCACCGCCACTAGAGGCATCTACCAGAAGGAAGAAAGCCGCGGTGTTGCTGTCCGGAGTGCTAGCACGGGCCAGAAGCGCTAGCACTAACATAGTAGTGTTTCACTCGCAGGATGTTCAACGCACCGGCCGGGGGACGGGAGCTTAGGCAAGCGGGAGCGGCCGGCAGGGAAGTGCCGGCAGTACTTGCTGCACGAGCCCGGTCAAGGCTCGACCCGCCCGATGGGTCGGCGACACTACATTGCACGTCGTTCTCGTCGGCAATGTAGCTTTATACGTTTTTATCGAGTCCCGCCATGCGGCAAAGCACTTGTAATTTTTTGTTGAACGAAACCACTGCGATATCATATATTAATTTCATTAAATTTCAGGGACGGAGTGACAAAATTACGGCAAACCGTCACGAACGCGGGCCGACCGACCGTAACGCCCTTTAAAATTAATAAAAACCATTGACGCCCAGCGAGACGCCCTGTCCAGTAAGTTAGAAACATTTGTGTATTCATCATCATCATCATCATGAGTTTTTTGTTTTTTTTTTTTACTTATTACTTTTTTATTTACATAAGAAGGAGTAAACAAGCATTATTGGTGAACTGTTTACTATAAGGAAGACTAAAAGCGAGGACGTCACCCGCCACGTACCGCCATGCTGTTGTAAACCGACACGCCGGACCGTCACGACGCCCTTAAAATTGAGGAAGGAAACCGTCACGCCAGCAAGACGCCCTGCCCAGTAAGTTAGAACCAAGTTATATTCATCATCATCATCATCATCATCACCTAATTTTACTAAAGTTTGGTTAACATAACTTATTGCCCCTGGAAAGCGTGACGTCTAACCGCCACGTACTGGCATGCTGAGTATAGAAGTGTGACGGCCGACGACCGCCACGCCCTGAGCAGTTGAAACTTTATTAATACTTTTTTTATACATATATAGTACTGTTATCGTTGTCGGAATGTATTAATTTATAATGATTGATGATTAATAATAATAATAATAATAATTATTATTATATATTAGTATTATTATTATTTATTATTATTATTATTATTATCTGTATAACAATAAACAGTAAGCCCGACAGGCCTTGACTGACCATCGGGGCTGCTGGCCTCACATCTCACATGTGTTAATCACAGAGCCAGTGGTCAGCACGAGGGATCGCCTAGCCGTTATAGTTGGTCAATTAATAATAATAATAATAATAATTAATAATAATAATAATAATAATAAAAATAATTATAAATAATAAAGAAGAGAAAATAAGAAGGAAAAATTAGGCACGTAATAACTAACAAGAAACACACAAACAACAAACAAACTAATGTCATTGAGCGGTTGGGTCAAGTAAGTTGCGGTTAGGTTAGGTTTAGAAGTAGGTTCGATTTTCCGCTTCCGGGGTTAGGTTAGAGTATTGTGACGTTTGGGTTAGGTTTAGTATTACGTTGAGGTTTAGGTTAAGGTTTATGTTAGGTTAGGTTTGTGTTAGGTTAGGTTACATTTCGTTAACACGAGGCTTTTTTCTTCTTTTTGTTTTTTTTTTTTACCGCTTTTCACTACAATGGTTTTTTTTTTAATATTTAATTTTTTTTTAGGAGTTGCGTGTCTTCGTAACTTTAATAAGGAGAGTGACGGGGAAGAAATGCTGTGGAAATTAGCTTTACTGGGCATTACATTCCACGTGATTTTGATGTCAATGAAAGCGACATCATAGAATAAAGAAATACATTACGTGGGAGTGAGGGAAAAAAACTTGAGGAAGTGACTAAATTCGATACCTAAGAAACGCACAAACATGCTGAATTCTGGGAATTCAGAGACTCTTGACGTCCGAAATGGTTTAAAAAGAACGTTAAAGTGAAATAATTATATAATTATACAGTCTCAAGTTTTTATTTGGGTGCGAACATGGGGAGGAAATGAGAGATTACGAACGAGTACTTACTTTCCGGAACAAACTTGTTAGGAAAAAAAATCTTGAACAGATGGAGAGGTGAAAAGAGAAGTGAATGCAGAAGACTTTGCACGACTTGTTACCTTTAGAATGTCTTAAATATAGGAAGCATGATGTAATGAAGAGAAGAAGAAAGAGTTAAAAATAATCCGATGGCAGGTCAAGTGGCATAGAACAAGAGGAAGAAGAAGAAGAAGAAGAGAAGAAGCTTCGTTTGTAGGAAATAAACGCCCACTTTTTTTATGGTGACTTATAAATAATGTATATTATTACATAATAATATTATGTATATAAATTTCATCAGATGAAGTTCAAAATTTGAACCAGCAACACAGTATGATAGTGTTGTTAAGCTTTATATTTTTTTATATATAAATACATTTGTGGATTATATGGTTAAGCAGGATTTGAATAAAATAATAAATATGGAAGTTTAAGTTAATAATTTTATACTTTAAAAAATTCTTCTAATATTAAAATAACTTAAATAAAGAAAAAAAAAAACCGTTTAAATAAAATTCATTATTTGAATAAAATGTCTCAGTAACAATTAAGGAAATTGTATACAATAACAGTGCTTCTAAAGAATGATTTTAAAATTCTTTTTTTAGTTGTCATAATTATAAATTTTGTCTTAGTAAAAAGCTAATTTTCTTTCTAAATAATGCTTTTAAAAAATTTGTGTGGTTTTTTTTAGTCATTGTTGTGTGAAATATAAGAAAAAGCTTTCTGGAATAAGAAGAAGAAAAAAAACAACACACCCTTCATACTTTTAAATGAAAAAAGGTATACTAAAAACCAAATAGAATGTGTGTGAACCCCCCCCCCCCCCTAAACATCATTCAAAATTATACCAGAATTTACTGTAGTCATTCAGCAATATATTATATATTATATTATATAAAGCTGAAGAAAAGAAAATTTCATTTTTTAATTGACGGCGAAGAATAAAAAATACCCCCCCCCCCTTAAAGTAACAGTTAAAAAAAAAGTCTCGTAGACTAATTATATATATATATATATAATTATTACTATTACATATCCACCTTTATATATTAAACATTTAATTTTATATTCCGTTCAACTAATATTATATTGTAATCCACCTTGACCTGAAATACTTTTACTATCTATAAAATTTGTAGGAAGTTAACTCTAAAAGATTATTATCACATACGGCGGTATACAAACCATAAACTTAAGTAAGGTTTAACGTGGATTATATCGATTACGGGACAGATTCCTCTAAATGGACTAAGATACCGCCAAATTCTTTAAGTTTGAAGTCCATAACTATAAGTATAAATTTTTTAATTCATAAATCTCACCAAAAATAATTTGAAATAAATTTAAATTTCACCCCCCCCCCCCCCCCACAACCTTTTTAAATCCCCCCAGCTCAAAGATTAACTAACTAAAAAATATTTACTTACTTCCATGTATAACCGCGACTGCTGGCACATATTTTATCAATACTTCAAAAAAAATAACTAACTCTAACTTACAATAATGGAGCATATATAAAAATTTCAAGCAAGAATAAAAAAAAAAAAAAAAAAAAACTTTCCCTACAAATTTGAGGCCAACCCGGAACCTTTTATAAATATCATATAGGAACAATAACAAAAACAACAATATTTTCTAATAGAATATGTATTTACTTTAATTTAATTTAAACCCCCCCCCCCCCCCCTTTAAATAAAAACTTAAAATTATATTATTGAATAATATATTATTACTACGTATTTAATATAAATATATGTACTTGTGCAAAATTTTCCATTTTTTTAATACCTATTCAAAAAAAATATTGGCCAAAGTTACCTAGTCATAATAACTTACATTCGATAGATTAAACTACCATTCTGTAATAAATTCAGCCAAGATCCTATTTATATAAACCACACACTCTTTATTACAATTTCTTCAAATTCTAATGTAATGTAAATGGGGGCCTCATTCAAAAGCTTGATGGGCTCAATATGAAGACAATAAAAAAATAGCTAGGGGGGGATTTGAAGAGGAGGTCAAAAAATGGAAATCCTTTTGTGACAAACTCTCGTCATCATTGAATTTATTGTTTAATATAAATTCTTGATTATAGAGAGCTCCAAGAGATGTCTTGTCGTATATAGTATTAGAGTACTTAAGAACTGCAAACTCTAATATTAGGAGGGCAATTTGGGTGACTAGAAGTAGAGAAAGAAGAGAGGCTGTAAGGGAGGGATAAAGTTATTGTACTACAAACTTATTGGAAAAAAAATTATATAATTCGTATGAAATGAGGTTTTTAAGCTAACTTAACTACTTTACACATATATAAAAAAAACCCGCAACTTTTTTATATAAAATTTTTTTACACGCTTGTAACGGAATCTTTCAACGCGATTTTCACCCACTGGATTTAAAGATATTTTACATTTTAATCTTATTCCGTAAAATATTGAAACTAAAAAATAATAAATAAATAATAGTTTTAAAAAACTAAAAGAACACGCTTTATTTGAAAACTAAAAAAATTAGAAATAATTTTCATTTCCAATACGCTTTTACATTTTCTTCTTAGAGAGCTTACTTTTACCAATGTCTGTTTATTATCAATATTAAATTGATATGAATTTTTTTGTTGACCACTTTATTTCATCCTAAGCGTATCGGAAATTAAAATTATTTTTCATTTTTTAGTTTTCAATTAAAAGTGTGTTCTTTTAGTTTTTTAAAACTATAATTTATTAGTTTATTTGAGACACGATAAGGAAAATAAATACATGCTGGGACGGGACTTGAACCCGAACCTCTGGATTTATCCCATATATATATAAATAAATTCTCATTTATACTAGATATGCAGTGGGGTTATAAAATCCAGAGGTCTCGGTTCAAGTCTCGTCCGAGCATTTAATTTTCTTATGTCCTATTAAGCTTGCAATAGCTCAATGTCAAAAATTTAACTATAACAATAATATAATAATAATAATAATAATAATAATAATAATAATAATATAATAATAAAACAATAATAACAATAATAATAATAATAATAATAATAATAATAATAATAATAATAATACAATAATAATAATAATAATAATAATAATAATAATATAATAATAATAATAATAATAATACTAAATACGATAACTTTTACACATCCTTTATTCTTCTTCTTCTTCTTCTTCTTCTTCTTCTCTTTCTTCTTCTTCTTCTTCTTTCTTCTTTCTTCTTCTTCTTTTCTTCTTTCTTCTTCTTCTTCTTTCTTCTTCTTTCTTCTTTCTTCTTCTTCTTCTTCTTCTTCTTCTTCTTCTTCTTCTTTCTTCTTCTTCTTCTTCTTCTTCTTCTTTCTTCTTTCTCTTCTTCTTCTTCTTCTTCTTCTTCTTCTTATTCTTATTATTATTATTATTATTATTATTATTATTATTATTATTATTATTATTATTATTATTATTATTCTCTCTCGGTCAATGTTATTTTTGTAGCGGCGTAATGGAAGTAGGTGGGAGTATTTTCTATTATTTTATATGTTTTTTTTTCTTTATTATCTAAAGAAGTAAATTTGTTTAATACATATTTTAGTGCACTTAATTATGCCAAATATCACAAACAGTAAATATGTATGTATGTATGTGTGTGTGTGTATATATATAATATATATATATATATATATATATATACATGTATGTATGAATGTATGTATGTAAATATTTTTTTTACCTTGAAATACTAAAAGTAAGCTATAATAGGCTGATGGATCCAGCATGCTTACAACATTTCACAACACCCACTGTAAACCCCCCCCCCCCCCCCCCCCCCCCACACCCACACCACACACACACCACACACACACACACACACACACACACACACTGGCAGGATGATATGATATTGTAAAAAGGTTTGGCGATGGATTTGGTACTGCATCA
>JASPKZ010009053.1:12500-17500 GCA_030220185.1 Diploptera punctata
TTAAATTCAGCGGGTAGTCTCGCCTAATCTGAGGTCGGACGCGATATTTACTCTTTTTAATGCTCGGCGGACGGCTGCGAGCGCAGCTCGGGCACAACCCTTGCGGTCATATAAGCCCGGGCGTTGACGACTCGACAACGCCGCCGTGCAAAAAAACGGTAAGCTCGAGTGGCACTATTAAAAGATACCACCAACAGTCGGGCGCAATGCATTAGAAATGCACGCGGCCGGGAATGGCGTTTGCCGACCCTCAGGCAGGTGTGGTCCGGGATTGGAAATCCAAGGACCGCAATATGCGTTAGAAATGTCGATGTTCATGTGTCCTGCAGTTCACACGACAACGCGCAATTTGCTGCGTTCTTCATCGACCCACGAGCCAAGTGATCCACCGTTCAGGGTTGTCAAAAAAATGTCCGTTCACATTCGGAAACGGTTGCCAGACAAGGGGATTTTTTTTTTTTTTTTTTTCGTTTCAAACAGAAACGCAAGAGGCTAAATTAGCAGCCGAAAAATCCGGGCGAATACAAGTGTCTTTAAACCGCAAGCGGTGCCCGGCTCGGTCTGCTAGCAAAAGAAAAAAACTTCCGAGCGTTTATCCGATGCTGAACTCGGGCGCCCAAAGGAATCCGGCGTGGCCACACCCAGTCTAACGCCTGTTCTGGCTTCATCGACTGGGGGGAACATCGACCGGCCTAGGGCGCACCGCGGAGGCAAGAGCCACGACGCGGTTCGTTCAGACTTTTTTTTTTTTGAGAGAACACGACAAAGCGTCTTGTAAAACTCGATAATGATCCTTCCGCAGGTTCACCTACGGAAACCTTGTTACGACTTTTACTTCCTCTAAATGATCAAGTTTGGGCATCTTCCCGGTGGAATCGAGAGGGAAAACCCCCGCGCCCACCGGTCCGAAGACCTCACTAAATCATTCAATCGGTAGTAGCGACGGGCGGTGTGTACAAAGGGCAGGGACGTAATCAACGCGAGCTTATGACTCGCGCTTACTGGGAATTCCTCGTTCATGGGGAACAATTGCAAGCCCCAATCCCTAGCACGAAGGAGGTTCAGCGGGTTACCCGGACCTTTCGGCCTGGGAGGACACGCTGATTCCTTCAGTGTAGCGCGCGTGCGGCCCAGAACATCTAAGGGCATCACAGACCTGTTATTGCTCAATCTCGTGCGGCTAGAAGCCGCCTGTCCCTCTAAGAAGATCAGAAGTCGCCGGCAGCGCAAAAGGATGCCGGGAGCGACTAGTTAGCAGGCTAGAGTCTCGTTCGTTATCGGAATTAACCAGACAAATCGCTCCACCAACTAAGAACGGCCATGCACCACCACCCACCGAATCAAGAAAGAGCTCTCAATCTGTCAATCCTCCCGGTGTCTGGGCCTGGTGAGGTTTCCCGTGTTGAGTCAAATTAAGCCGCAGGCTCCACTCCTGGTGGTGCCCTTCCGTCAATTCCTTTAAGTTTCAGCTTTGCAACCATACTTCCCCCGGAACCCAAAAGCTTTGGTTTCCCGGAAGCCGCCCGCCGAGTCATCGGAGGAACTTCGGCGGATTGCTGGCTAGCATCGTTTATGGTTAGAACTAGGGCGGTATCTGATCGCCTTCGAACCTCTAACTTTCGTTCTTGATCAGAGAAAACATTCTTGGCAAATGCTTTCGCTTTAGTCCGTCTTGCGACGATCCAAGAATTTCACCTCTAACGTCGCAATACGAATGCCCCCGTCTGTCCCTATTGACCATTACCTCGGGCATTCCGAAAACCAACAAAATAGAACCGAGGTCCTATTCCATTATTCCATGCACTCAGTATTCAGGCTGACACTGCCTGCTTTAAGCACTCTAATTTGTTCAAAGTAAAAGTGCCGGCCCATCGAGACACTCGGTTAAGAGCACCGCGACGGGTAGGTCAAGTAGGCCTTCACCAAGCACCGGGGTCCGGGAAACCCCGAAGGGATCCCAGAACACCCGGACCGGCTACGGCCACCAGCAGGACGTCAACACGTGCATGCCAGTTAGCACCGACGGGCGGTGAACCGGCAGCGTGTGACACAAGTCCGACTACGAGCTTTTTAACCGCAACAACTTTAATATACGCTATTGGAGCTGGAATTACCGCGGCTGCTGGCACCAGACTTGCCCTCCAATGGATACTCATTAAAGGATTTAAAGTGTGTTCATTCCGATTACGGGGCCTCGGATGAGTCCCGTATCGTTATTTGTCGTCACTACCTCCCCGTGCCGGGAGTGGGTAATTTGCGCGCCTGCTGCCTTCCTTGGATGTAGCAGCCGTTTCTCAGGCTCCCTCTCCGGAATCGAACCCTGATTCCCCGTTACCCGTTACAACCATGGTAGGCGCAGGACCTACCATCGAAAGTTGATAAGGCAGACATTTGAAAGATGCGTCGCCGGTACGAGGACCGTGCGATCTGCACACAATTTATTCAGAGTCACCAAGGCAAAACGGACGAGAACGCCCGATTGGTTTTGGTCTAATAAAAGCGTCCCTACCATTTCCGGTAGAGACCGAGTTGCATGTATTAGCTCTAGAATTACCACAGTTATCCAAGTAACTGTGCACCATCTAAGGAACCATAACTGATTTAATGAGCCATTCGCGGTTTCACCTTACTTCGGCTTGCACTGAGACATGCATGGCTTAATCTTTGAGACAAGCATATGACTACTGGCAGGATCAACCAGGGAACTGCGTGTGTCAGACACCGAGCCGTGCGCGAGGGCACGGCCGCAGACCCAAAAAGTTTTTGTGTGCGAGAACGGCTACATCGCTGCAGCCATTCCCGCAGTTCACAGAAGTGCGTTGAGAGCACCGACTCTCTACGTCTCACTCCCTGACAAAGAAGCGAGGGTTAACCCCAACGCTATCTCTTGTTTGACGTGCAGGTACAACACTGAACGCTCGGAGCTGGAGAGAGGACGATGACGTACGAAATAACTGTTCACCGCATAGAGGCATCTACCAGAAGGCAGAAAGCCGCGGTGTTGCTGTCCGGAGTGCTAGCACGGGCCAGACGCGCTAGCACTACATAGTAGTGTTTCACTCGCAGGATGTTCAACGCACCGACCGGGGGACGGTAGCTTAGCAAGCGGGAGCGCCGGCAGGGAAGTGCCGGCAGTACTGCTGCACGAGCCCGGTCAAGGCTCGACCGCCCGAGGGTCGGCGACTACATTGCACTCGTTCTCGTCGGCAATGTAGCTTTATACGTTTTTATCGAGTCCCGCATGCGGCAAAGCACTTGTAATTTTTTGTTGAACGAACCACTGCGATAAATATATAATTTCATTAAATTTCAGGACGGAGTGACAAAATTACGGCAAACCGTCACGCCGACCGCCACGCCCTTAAAATTAATATAAACCGTCACGCCCAGCGAGACGCCCTGTCCAGTAAGTTAGAAAAAAACATATTTGTGTATTCATCATCATCATCATCATAATTTTTTTTTTTATTTACTTACTTTTTTATTTACATAAGAAGGAGAAACAATTATTGGTGAACTGTTTACTATAAGGATGACTAAAGCGAGACGTCCACCGCCACGTACCGCCATGCTGTGTAAACCGCCACGCCAACCGTGACGCCCAGTTTCTATGCAAAACCGACACGCCGACCGTCACGCCCTTAAAATTGAGGAAAACCGTCACGCCCAGCAAGACGCCCTGCCCAGTAAGTTAGAAAGAAGTTATATTTGTGTATTCATCATCATCATCATCATCACCTAATTTTACTAAATTTTTGTTAACATAACTTATTGCTCTCGAAAGCGAGACGTCCACCGCCACGTACTGGCATGCTGAGTATAGAAGTGTGACGCCAACCGTCACGCCCATTCTCGATGCAAACCGACACGCCGACCGCCACGCCCTGAGCAGTGAAACTTTATTAATACTTTTTTATACATATATAGTACTGTTATCGTTGTCGGAATTGTATTAATTAATAATGATGATGAATAATAATAATAATAATAATAATAATAAATAATAATAATAATAACAATAATAACAATAAACACTAAGCCCGACAGGCCTTGACTGACCATCCGGCTGCTGGCCTCACATCCACATGTGTTAATCACAGAGCCAGTGGTCAGCATGAGGGATCGCCTAGCCGTTATAGTTGGTAGTAATAATAATAATAATAATAATAATAATAATAATAATAATAAAAAAATAAATAAATAATAAAAAAAGAGAAATAAGAAGAAAAATTAGGCAAGTAATAAATAACAAGAAACAAACAAACAAACAAATAATGTCATTGAGCGGTTGGGTCAAGTAAGTTGGCGGTTAGGTTAGGTTTAGAAGTAGGTTCGATTTTCGTTCCGGTGTTAGGTTAGAGTATTGTTTACGTTTGGGTTAGGTTTAGTTAGTTTAGGTTGAGTTAAGGTTTAGGTTAAGGTTTATGTTAGGTTAGGTTAGGTTACATTTCGTTACACGAGGCTTTTTTCTTTTTTTTTTACGCTTTTCACTACAATGGTTTTTTTTTTTTTTTTTATTTAATTTTTTTTTAGGAGTTGAGTGTCTTAGTAAATTTATAAGGAGAGTGACGGGAAGAAATGCTGTAGAAATTAGCTTTACTGGCATTACATTCCACGTGATTTTGATGTCAGCACCGATTGAACCTCAAAAGTAGATATTATTTGCCACACAAAGAAATTGGGACTGTCAATGAAAAGCGACATATAGAATAAAGAAATACATTACGTGGGAGTGAGGGAAAAAACTTGAGGAAGTGACTAAATTCGATACCTAAGAAACGCACAAACATGCTGAATTCTGGGAATTCAGAGACTCTTGACGTCCGAAATGGTTTAAAAGAACGTTAAAGTGAAATAATTATATAATTTACAGTCTCAAGTTTTTATTTGGGTGCGAACATGGGAGGAAATGAGAGATTACGAACGAGTACTTCGGAACAAACTTGTTAGGAAAAAAATCTTGAACAGATGGAGAGGTGAAAAGAGAAGTGAATGCAGAA
>JASPKZ010009053.1:25000-32861 GCA_030220185.1 Diploptera punctata
CCCTGACTTCGTCCTGACCAGGCATAGTTCACCATCTTTCGGGTCCCAACGCGTGCGCTCAGAGTGCGCCTGCGGCCGTGGCCGAGGCGCCCCGGGAGTGCGGCCCGAGCAAGAAGCCCAAGGCATCCTCCCACAGGCGTGTTGTGCGCCCCGCTTTCACTGCGCCCCCGGGTTTAGCATATTGCTCCCAGCGACTCGCGCGCATGTTAGACTCCTTGGTCCGTGTTTCAAGACGGGTCGGGAAAGAGTCCGAAGCATAAGCGCCGATGACGGGAGACGGCCACCGTTCGAGGACACCGGCAGACCAACAGCCGAAGCGGGCCGGGGACGTGGCGGAAGCCACGGCACCCAGGCCACAGACATCAGGCTTGCCGCCGGGCCGAACGCTCTCTCGACGAGCGAGCGGGCCTACTCCATACGCTCTGCCGTCGGACGCCGGCCAGGACATCCGAGAGTCCGAAGAGACGACCGCCCGCGAGGGACGGCCACTCCGCGGTCTTCTCCCGGGCCTTAGACCGGAGCGGATCCAACGGGTCGCGACGTTCTACTTGGGAGGAGAAATGCACCTCGCCACCGCCGGCCCTCCGGCCCCGGTGCCACGGACTCCAACCAGGCGAGCGCCTTGCGACGCTACCGGCGGCCCGCGGCATCCTTTGGGACCGAAAATGCGGAACCGGACGAAGTGGAACGGGGTTGAGTCTCCCCCTTTCGATAGTTCGGATCTCTCCCGTTTACCCCTGAACGGTTTCACGTACTATTGAACTCTCTCTTCAAAGTTCTTTTCAACTTTCCCTCACGGTACTTGTTCGCTATCGGTCTCGTGGTCATATTTAGCCTTAGATGGAGTTTACCACCCACTTTGTGCTCCACTCTCAAGGAACACGACTCTGAGGAGAGCTCCTCCCGAATGCAGCCGCGGTCCTACGGGACTGGCACCCTCTGCGGGCTGTGGCCCCGTTCAAGGGAGACTTGGACGCGCGGCCAGCACTCGGCGCAATGGAACCTCCCACACGCCAAATGCCTCTACCCGTCGCCGGGCAAGGTTCGGTGCTGGGCTGATCCCTGTTCGCTCGCAGCTACTAGGGGAATCCTCGTTAGTTTCTTTTCCTCCGCCTATTAATATGCTTAAATTCAGCGGGTAGTCTCGCCTAATCTGAGGTCGGACGCGATATTTACTCTTTTTAATGCTCGGCGGACGGCTGCGAGCGCAGCTCGGGCACAACCCTTGCGGTCATATAAGCCCGGGCGTTGACGACTCGACAACGCCGCCGTGCAAAAAAAAATGGTAAGCTCGAGTGGCACTATTAAAAGATACCACCAACAGTCGGGCGCAATGCATTAGAAATGCACGCGGCCGGGAATGGCGTTTGCCGACCCTCAGGCAGGTGTGGTCCGGGATTGGAAATCCAAGGACCGCAATATGCGTTAGAAATGTCGATGTTCATGTGTCCTGCAGTTCACACGACAACGCGCAATTTGCTGCGTTCTTCATCGACCCACGAGCCAAGTGATCCACCGTTCAGGGTTGTCAAAAAAATGTCCGTTCACATTCGGAAACGGTTGCCAGACAAGGGGATTTTTTTTTTTTTTTTCGTTTCAAACAGAAACGCAAGAGGCTAAATTAGCAGCCGAAAAATCCGGGCGAATACAAGTGTCTTTAAACCGCAAGCGGTGCCCGGCTCGGTCTGCTAGCAAAAGAAAAAAACTTCCGAGCGTTTATCCGATGCTGAACTCGGGCGCCCAAAGGAATCCGGCGTGGCCACACCCAGTCTAACGCCTGTTCTGGCTTCATCGACTGGGGGGAACATCGACCGGCCTAGGGCGCACCGCGGAGGCAAGAGCCACGACGCGGTTCGTTCAGACTTTTTTTTTTTTTGAGAGAACACGACAAAGCGTCTTGTAAAACTCGTTAATGATCCTTCCGCAGGTTCACCTACGGAAACCTTGTTACGACTTTTACTTCCTCTAAATGATCAAGTTTGGGCATCTTCCCGGTGGAATCGAGAGGGAAAACCCCCGCGCCCACCGGTCCGAAGACCTCACTAAATCATTCAATCGGTAGTAGCGACGGGCGGTGTGTACAAAGGGCAGGGACGTAATCAACGCGAGCTTATGACTCGCGCTTACTGGGAATTCCTCGTTCATGGGGAACAATTGCAAGCCCCAATCCCTAGCACGAAGGAGGTTCAGCGGGTTACCCGGACCTTTCGGCCTGGGAGGACACGCTGATTCCTTCAGTGTAGCGCGCGTGCGGCCCAGAACATCTAAGGGCATCACAGACCTGTTATTGCTCAATCTCGTGCGGCTAGAAGCCGCCTGTCCCTCTAAGAAGATCAGAAGTCGCCGGCAGCGCAAAAGGATGCCGGGAGCGACTAGTTAGCAGGCTAGAGTCTCGTTCGTTATCGGAATTAACCAGACAAATCGCTCCACCAACTAAGAACGGCCATGCACCACCACCCACCGAATCAAGAAAGAGCTCTCAATCTGTCAATCCTCCCGGTGTCTGGGCCTGGTGAGGTTTCCCGTGTTGAGTCAAATTAAGCCGCAGGCTCCACTCCTGGTGGTGCCCTTCCGTCAATTCCTTTAAGTTTCAGCTTTGCAACCATACTTCCCCCGGAACCCAAAAGCTTTGGTTTCCCGGAAGCCGCCCGCCGAGTCATCGGAGGAACTTCGGCGGATTGCTGGCTAGCATCGTTTATGGTTAGAACTAGGGCGGTATCTGATCGCCTTCGAACCTCTAACTTTCGTTCTTGATCAGAGAAAACATTCTTGGCAAATGCTTTCGCTTTAGTCCGTCTTGCGACGATCCAAGAATTTCACCTCTAACGTCGCAATACGAATGCCCCCGTCTGTCCCTATTGACCATTACCTCGGGCATTCCGAAAACCAACAAAATAGAACCGAGGTCCTATTCCATTATTCCATGCACTCAGTATTCAGGCTGACACTGCCTGCTTTAAGCACTCTAATTTGTTCAAAGTAAAAGTGCCGGCCCATCGAGACACTCGGTTAAGAGCACCGCGACGGGTAGGTCAAGTAGGCCTTCACCAAGCACCGGGGTCCGGGAAACCCCGAAGGGATCCCAGAACACCCGGACCGGCTACGGCCACCAGCAGGACGTCAACACGTGCATGCCAGTTAGCACCGACGGGCGGTGAACCGGCAGCGTGTGACACAAGTCCGACTACGAGCTTTTTAACCGCAACAACTTTAATATACGCTATTGGAGCTGGAATTACCGCGGCTGCTGGCACCAGACTTGCCCTCCAATGGATACTCATTAAAGGATTTAAAGTGTGTTCATTCCGATTACGGGGCCTCGGATGAGTCCCGTATCGTTATTTGTCGTCACTACCTCCCCGTGCCGGGAGTGGGTAATTTGCGCGCCTGCTGCCTTCCTTGGATGTAGCAGCCGTTTCTCAGGCTCCCTCTCCGGAATCGAACCCTGATTCCCCGTTACCCGTTACAACCATGGTAGGCGCAGGACCTACCATCGAAAGTTGATAAGGCAGACATTTGAAAGATGCGTCGCCGGTACGAGGACCGTGCGATCTGCACACAATTTATTCAGAGTCACCAAGGCAAAACGGACGAGAACGCCCGATTGGTTTTGGTCTAATAAAAGCGTCCCTACCATTTCCGGTAGAGACCGAGTTGCATGTATTAGCTCTAGAATTACCACAGTTATCCAAGTAACTGTGCACCATCTAAGGAACCATAACTGATTTAATGAGCCATTCGCGGTTTCACCTTACTTCGGCTTGCACTGAGACATGCATGGCTTAATCTTTGAGACAAGCATATGACTACTGGCAGGATCAACCAGGGAACTGCGTGTGTCAGACACCGAGCCGTGCGCGAGGGCACGGCCGCAGACCCAAAAAGTTTTTGTGTGCGAGAACGGCTACATCGCTGCAGCCATTCCCGCAGTTCACAGAAGTGCGTTGAGAGCACCGACTCTCTACGTCTCACTCCCTGACAAAGAAGCGAGGGTTAACCCCAACGCTATCTCTTGTTTGACGTGCAGGTACAACACTGAACGCTCGGAGCTGGAGAGAGGACGATGATGTACGAAATAACTGTTCACCGCATAGAGGCATCTACCAGAAGGCAGAAAGCCGCGGTGTTGCTGTCCGGAGTGCTAGCACGGGCCAGACGCGCTAGCACTACATAGTAGTGTTTCACTCGCAGGATGTTCAACGCACCGGCCGGGGGACGGTAGCTTAGCAAGCGGGAGCGCCGGCAGGGAAGTGCCGGCAGTACTGCTGCACGAGCCCGGTCAAGGCTCGACCGCCCGAGGGTCGGCGACTACATTGCACTCGTTCTCGTCGGCAATGTAGCTTTATACGTTTTTATCGAGTCCCGCATGCGGCAAAGCACTTGTAATTTTTTGTTGAACGAACCACTGCGATAAATATATAATTTCATTAAATTTCAGGACGGAGTGACAAAATTACGGCAAACCGTGACGCCGACCGCCACGCCCTTAAAATTAATAAAAACCGTCATGCCCAGCGAGACGCCCTGTCCAGTAAGTTAGAAAAAAACATATTTGTGTATTCATCATCATCATCATCATCAGTTTTTTTTTTTTATTTACTTACTTTTTTTATTTACATAAGAAGGAGAAACAATTATTGGTGAACTGTTTACTATAAGGATGACTAAAGCGAGACGTCCACCGCCAAGTACCGCCATGCTGTGTAAACCGACACGCCAACCGTCACGCCCAGTTTCTATGCAAACCGACACGCCGACCGTCACGCCCTTAAAATTGAGGAAAACCGTCACGCCCAGCAAGACGCCCTGCCCAGTAAGTTAGAAAGAAGTTATATTTGTGTATTCATCATCATCATCATCATCATCACCTAATTTTACTAAATTTTTGTTAACATGACTTATTGCTCTCGAAAGCGAGACGTCCACCGCCACGTACTGGCATGCTGAGTATAGAAGTGTGACGCCAACCGTCACGCCCATTCTCGATGCAAACCGACACGCCGACCGCCACGCCCTGAGCAGTGATGAACTTTATTAACACTTTTTTATACATATATAGTACTGTTATCGTTGTCGGAATTGTATTAATTAATAATGATGATGATTAATAATAATAATAATAATAATAATAATAATAATAATAATAATAATAATAACCAATAAACACTAAGCCCGAACAGGCCTTGACTGACCATCCGGCTGCTGGCCTCACATCCACATGGGTTAATCACAGAGCCAGTGGTCAGCATGAGGGATCGCCTAGCCGTTATAGTTGGATTATAATAATAATAATAATAATAAAATAATCATAATAATAATAAATAAATAATATAAATAATAAAAAAGAGAAATAAGAAGAAAATAGGCAACTAATAAATAACAAGAAACAAACAAACAAACAAATAATGTCATTGAGCGGTTGGGTCAAGTAAGTTCGCGGTTAGGTTAGGTTTTAGAAGTAGGTTCGATTTTCGTTCCGGTGTTAGGTTAGAGTATGTTACGTTTGGGTTAGTTTAGTTTACGTTGAGGTTTAGGTTAAGGTTTATGTTAGGTTAGGTTAGGTTACATTTCGTTACACGAGGCTTTTTTTCTTTTTTTTTTTACGCTTTTCACTACAATGGTTTTTTTTTTTTTTTATTTAATTTTTTTTTAGGAGTTGAGTGTCCTTAGTAAATTTTATAAGGAGAGTGACGGGAAGAAAATGCTGTAGAAATTAGCTTTACTGGCATTACATTCCACGTGATTTTGATGTCAGCACCGATTGAACCTCAAAAGTAAGATATTATTTGCCACAACAAAGAAATTGGGACTGTCAATGAAAAGCGACATATAGAATAAAGAATACATTACGTGGGAGTAGAGGGAAAAAACTTGAGGAGGTGACTAAATTCGATACCTAAGAAACGCACAAACATGCTGAATTCTGGGAATTCAAGACTCTTGACGTCCGAAATGGTTTAAAAGAACGTTAAAGTGAAATAATTATATAATTTACAGTCTCAAGTTTTTATTTGGGTGCGAACATGGGAGGAATGAGAGATTACGAACGAGTTACTTCGGAACAAACTTGTTAGGAAAAAAATCTTGAACAGATGAGAGGTGAAAAGAGAAGTGAATGCAGAAGACTTTGCACGACTTGTTACTTTAGAATGTCTTATATAGGAAAGAGAAGAAGAAAGACTTAAAAATAATCCATGGCAGGTCAAGTGGCATAGAGCAAGAAGAAGGAGGAAGAAGAGAGCTTGTTTGTAGGAAATACGCCACACTTTTATTATGGTACGTAAAAAATATGTTATATAAATTTTCATCAAGATGAAGTTCAAAATTTGAAACCAGCAACACAGTATGATAGTAGTATATTTTTTTATATATAAGCAGGATTATGGAAAGCAGGATTTGAATAACTAAGTTAAATTTTTATACTTTAAAAATTCTTCTAATATTTAAAATAAAGTAAAATAAAGAAGAAAAAAACATCTGAATAAAATTCATTATTTGAATAAATGTCTCAGTAACAAGTAAGGAAAAAGTGCTTCTAAAGAATGATTTTAAAATTCTTTTTTTTAGTTGTCATAATTATAAATTTTGTTCATTGTTGAATAAAAAAACGTCTTAAGTAAAAAGCTTTTTCTCTTTCTAAATATGCTTTTAAAAATTTGTGTGGTTTTTTTTAGTCATTGTTGTCTGAAATATAAGAAAAAAAAAGCTTTCTGGAATAAGAAGAAGAAAACACACACACACACACACCTTCATACTTTTAAAGAAAAAGTATACTACAAACCAAAAGAATGTGTGTGAACCCCCCCCCCCCCCTAAACATCATTCAAAAATTATACCAAATTTACTGTAGTCAGTCAGCAATATATTATATATATATATATATATATATATATATATATATATAATAAGCTGAAGAAAAGAAAAATTTCATTTTTAATTGACGGCGAAGAATCAAAAATACCCCCCCCCTTAAAGTAAACAGTTAAAAAAAAAGTCTCGTAGACTAATAGTATATATATATAATTATTACTATTACATCCACCTTTATAGATTAAACATTTAAATTTTATATTCCGTTTCAACTAATTTTTAGATTGTAAGTTGTAGGAAGTAACTCCAAAAAGTTATCATACATACGGCGGTATACAAACCATAAACTTAAGTAAGGTTTAACGTGGATTAATATCGATTACGGGACAGATTGCTCTAAATGGGACTAAGATACCGCCAAATTCTTTAAGTTGAAGTCCATAACTATAAGTATAAATTTTTTATTAATTCATAAATCTCACCAAAAATAATTTGAAATAAATTTAAATTTCACCCCCCCCCCCACAACCTCTTTAAATCCCCCCCAAGCTCAAAGATTAACTAACTAAAAAATATTTACTTACTTCCATGTATAACCGCGACTGCTGGCACATATTTTATCAATACTTTCAAAAAATAACTAACTCTAACTTACAATAAGGAGCATATTAAAAATTTCAAGCAAGAATAAAAAAAAAAAAAAAAAAAAACTTTCCCTACAAATTTGAGGCCAACCCGGAACCTTTTATAAATATCATATAGGAACAATAACAAAAACAACAATATTTTTCTAATAAATATGTAGTTACTTTAATTTTAATTTAACCCCCCCCCCCTCTTTAAATAAAACTTAAAATTATATTATTGAATAATATATTATTACTACGTATTTAATATAAATATATGTACTTGTGCAAAATTTTTCATTTTTTTAATACCTATTCAAAAAAATATTGGCCAAAGTTACTAGTCATAATACTTCATCGATAGATAAACTACCATTCGTAATAAATTCAGCCAAATCCATTATATAACCACACACTCTTTATTA